>BROG01000627.1:90000-367500 GCA_030159075.1 Atrina japonica
AAGCCCCCTTTAACAATGTGTAACATTTACAATAAACTGTACGCCATTTGGCTGAAATAACTTCAACAGAGTTCGTTGCATATAAAAAATTTCAGATACCAAAGTATAAATCAATAGAATGTCCAGGATATAGATACAAATGCGGTAAAAATGGACAAACACGGACCTCTGGAAACCAAGAGGTGGGATCAGGTGACATGGAGGAGTAAGCATTCGCTGTCGACCGGTCACACCGCCGTGAGTCCACAGTCAAGTCCAATGAAACACGTGAGGAGTGTATCCTCGTCACAATTGGTACAGACGTCTCAACAACCGCCAACGAAAAGGCAACTCAACATTTCACTTAGTGAAACAGAGTAGTCGCAAACAAGACTATTATACCGACCGACCGTAAAATTTGCGGAACGTTGACATTAAACGTGGATTTCGATATCCCTGTGTCAATAATTTGTCAGTGAGTAGTTTACCTCTGTATATGAAATCTTCATATGTTGTGCACGCCCTGGCATATCGGATCATTTGTGAAATATAAACTCCATATGCGGGTGACTGAGAGATATTACTACTTAAATGTGGAAAATTTACGATGGAAAAGCCGAAATCGTCGCGTTTGTCGTATAGCTTAGTTGCTAATTTCCCGTCTGTGTTTATATTAAGCAAAATGTCTAAGTATGAAGCGTGTGTGCTTGATTCTGTTATATCTTTAATTTCTAGTTCGCTGCGATATATCGCATTGACAAATGTATGAAAATTGTCATTATTATTTGACAATACGTCGTCGATATACCTAAATGTCAAATTAAAGGACTACGCTGACTTTTTCTTCTTTTGATTCAGCAGTTTCTGAATGAAGTCTGCTTCGTATGAATAAAGGAACAGGTCGGCCAATAAAGGAGCACAATTGGTTCCCATAGGAATGCCGACAGTGTGTTGAAAGACCACGTCTCCGAACATTACAAATATATTGTCTATTAGAAATTCCAGCATGTTTTTATATCAACTTCAGTATATTATGTGTAGAATTAGAGTGGTGTTTGACGAAATAAGTATCCTGATAGCCAATCACTAGATATTTAAATTTTCGGGTACCACCTTTAGTGAAAAAACAGTTGTCTATGATGCTGAAAAGTCTTTCTTTTAATTTTTTATGTGAAATATAGTGTAAAGCGTAGAGAAATCATAAGTTTTGATACTGTGAATTCGAGAAAAATTGTGTGCCTTCAAATTTTCTAAAAGCTGTTTAGAATTTTTAAGTATCCACATCTGATTTACACCGCTTCTGGAATAAGCAACTGTACAGTATTGTTGAAGTTTCTCCTTAACGGCTGTCAATATCTTGGTAAGGAGTAAAAGATAAAGGTTTGGTAGAACATTTGCTGGATCCTGCTATGTATCTTTGCTTATATGGGTTTTTATGAAGTTTAGGTATCCAATATAAATGTGGTAGCTCGAAATCGGTATCCGTTGTAGGTATATCAAATGAGAGTAATTACGGACACGTGATTTTGAAGGATCTCGTTTTTTTGAAAGTGAGCTACGTGTGTATGTAGGATTTCCAGAATTTCGTATTAAACCCAGTTTCTTCTAATAAACAATTTTAGTAATGTGCCTTACAAATAAAAACTATATTATTTGAGGCTTTGTCTGCTGGTACCAGTACATATTGGTCATGTAATCTATCCAGTTCAGTCACTACTTCTGGATCATTAAATACATTTAAAAGAAGCTTAGAATAAAATGAAAATAAGTCAAAAATTACACATTTTAAAATCTGCCAATAATTAACTGGATATATCAAGGAAATAGACATTTTATAAAGTGTTATTAGGACCAAAGGTTCCTTATATGTTTAGTGAATGGATGTATCAGAAAAATGCAAACTTCTACTACAACCAGATATGAGACAAGGTGGCAAGGAGGAGTTGGCATCTCCTGCCGACCGGTCATTTACTATCCAAATTTTACAACTGAAATTTGTTTGATATTAACACCTCGTTATTCACTTTGCATCAATAAATAATGATCCATCACTCGCTGAAATGTCTGAAATGTTTTGGTTACATTAATATTGCTTCAATTATTTATTTACTTATTTCACTTATTACCAGGTAGACAGCGGTTTTGTGATTAAATATGATCATGTAAATAAATAACATCGGTATTATATATTCTTGTATATTTGCACTTCTGAGGGTTCGAGTTGAAATATATATATATATATATATATATATATATATATTATATATATATATATATATATATATATATATATATATATATATATATATATATATATATATATACATCTTTTATTGTCATATACCATATTTTCAAATCGTATCTCAGTTTCATATTTCTGTAGCATTCCTACATGCTTCTGTACAGCATATGGTAAACCTTGAGAATTACAGTACATCTAGCGCCTCTATTAATCTGCTGGAATAATTTCCTAAGTCTGCTATTTCGATGGCAGTGTCTTTTTTATACAACAAAACACAGAACGTCTGTAACATTAACGGTATAATAACGGAGGGTAAAGTGTTCATTCGACAGTTGTTTTCAACTGTTATGTGTTGTTACAAAGAAGTACCTTTTTCTAAAATTATTTATGTTATTAGAAATACTCAAAGAAGACACTCCGGAAATTTGAAAAGTTGGGCCCAAAGCCTATGCTTTGAATAAGTATGGTGATTTCAAAGATAGAAAAATGAGTTTTGATTACGTAAATGTAAACTCATTAAAAATTCAATAGAAATTCGAGGATTCCAAATTATTTTGAAGACAATTTTCTTTTTCTCAAAGTTGGTAAAGCTTAAATATTATCAGATGTAATATGTATTACCTTTTCGTTAGCTTTTTATCTTATTAGAAATCCTAAAAATTTTAATTTCGGAAAATTTCAAATTATGATCAAGAGCAAATGTTTTGAAAGAGTGTGATGGTTTCAAAAATAGAAAAGAATGAGTTTTTTATCACACTCAGTGTAATACTGACTATTTGTTTTAAAGTTAACGATTGTTAATACGAAGACAACATTGCAGCTTGTTGTCCAGACTAAAGTATCGACAAGGGAATTAAATAAAATATAACCACAATATGTTTGCTGAAAAGACATAAAAATCCTTGAAAGAGGGAACATAAAGAACTTTATAGCAAGACATGTGGCAAATAAAACAATTTAGGAGCGGAAGTATTGATAACGTACAAATTAAACTGTTAAATTGTTCTCCTACGGAATTATGTGAATAGCTATATACCCATTTCATGAAAAGCTGGACATATCTTTATTTTTGTTTTATCAGCACAAAGATTAGAACTAAATAAAATATACAGATTTTATTTCAGAAACATTCTGAACTTATGAAAGGTATGCTGCTTGTGCTGGCCGTAGTCTACTGGTAGAGTGTTCCACTCGGATGCGGAAAGTCCAGGGTTCGATTCGCGGTACTAGGTCATACCAAGGAATTTTTAAATAATAGGAACTGTTCCGCCGCCAATCTCTCGGCATACAGAGTGAAAGTCACGAGTCTTTCGGGCGAGAAATAAAATCGAGGTCATGTTTTATGGCAGATATGGAACATAAAAGACCCCTCACTGCATTAGCATCAGTCTATAGCACAAATCAATATTTGTGGCACTTCTCCTAAAGCTAATGCCATCTCAATATAAGAGAAATAGTATTGGTTGGATGTAAAACAACAGCAAACAAAGAATTAATCTCAATTGTATGCAGTTTAATTAAATTCACAAAACATTATAACAACATATCATTTGAAGTCCATAATAACTTTTATACACTGTCAACTTATCATAAGCAGTCATTAAATTTTAAGGAGCTGCATGAGAATCACAATTCTTTGAGGCACCTGATTTCACTCCTGGCTTTTCCAAGGGCTAGTTTTGGTCACAGGTACACAATTTTGTATAATGTAATTCTTCATCACAGTTGTCACTTTGATATCAATTCGATACCAAAGGTTTAATCAATATGCCATTTTAAATGCTAACTATCTAAAATACTTATGGTAAAATTAGATTGTGCATCTTGAATAATTTAACATTTTGTTAATTATTTCAAAGTGTTCAACTGCGAACCTTGCATGCACACAGAATATATTTTATCTAATATTTGGCATTTTCTTTTAGATGCAAGTACAATTATTTTGTTTAAGTACGTGATCAATCTCTCGTTATATCATCTATAGGATTTTTTTATTTAAAATTACATAAAACATTGTGATTTTTGCATGTGGCGAAATCAATAGAATTAATAATGTTCTAGTCTTATTTTTGCAGTTTCAGTTAAACTCCCAGTGTAGTCGTGATAAAAATACTGACGCTAAGCAATTATTATCACGCGATATCTATGGATTTATATAGAAATAAAAAGCAAAAAAGTAGTTAGATTATCAAGCACTCAAAACAAAATCTATTTTTCCAGTGTTTTTCTTATCTGATTGTCAATACATTTCTGGTACTTTAACAAAGAATCACAGGACGTGGACACTAACAGTTATTGTCATTTAGAACGTTAATATGAGTAACATCACGGTCATATTCCTCAAACGTTTGTTTATTGGTATAATTAGGATGTTTCCAGTTGGAATTCTTTTCTCTGTATAATTAAGTTGCCGCAGGACGAATACCAACGCTCCTCAAACGAGTGCTTGTCTAAATGTATATGGTTAGTAAATGCGAATATCAATAAAACCAGCTTTCCACAAACGAGTATTTATGTATGTGACTGTTATGAGTCGGAAGTGAGAATACTGAAAATACCAACGTTCCACAAACATGAAATACATATACTATTTCTTCGGATTTGTGCTTTTGTAGCACATTTCGTGAGATTAAATCCTTGTCGCCTTATTTAGCACCATCCAGGGGCGAGTGTGTTACATGTGTTTTATCACTTGAAATATGTTCATGGTGTCATTATTTCGAATATTATTTTTGAAGCCAAAGGTTTTACAAATATAAAAGAACCAATGGATATTCGAAAATTAATTATAACAATGGTCTCAACAGGAAGAACAATTTTGAATCCCAAACGGGATGGAACCAGGTGTCCGGAATGAGTCAGCGTTCCTTGTTAGTATACCACACCCATCTATGTTTATGTGATTATGAATCGTGTATTAGTAGAGCAATAATGCCAACGATCCACAAACGAATTTTTATCTATGTGACTATTATGCGTGTATTAGTGTGGTGGCTAATTTGTTTCCTTTGAAAACCAATTTTCCAGAATGCTTATTCTATTATTGTGTTGCCTTCGTGAGAATATTAATTTGTGAATACCACAAAATGAGAATGTTCCACAAATGTTTCTTTCATTCAAGTATTTAAAGTAAAAATATGGTTATTTGTTCAACAGATTGTTTTCACTGACTAAGTTTTGAGTTTCTGTATGTCATAAAATTCAAAATAACAATCATTTACTCTCTCAGATGAAAGGTTCGTACCGCTACATTAAGTTTATTTATATCAAAATGACAGTTCTAAATGCAACTTAAATAAGAAATACTACAGTTAAATAATTATGTTTTAAATTGCTGGAACAGTTGAAGAAGCTTATGGTCTCTTTAAAACCATTTGTATATCTACAAAATTTGTACAATAGTGATTGTGACAAGAATCCATGAACGTTTAGCAACAATGTTTTCACATAAGAACGAAGTGGTGTATAAATTGAAACTAACCAAACTCTACATTAGTAACTCAAATCGTCATTTCAAACCATTTCTGTCCTATTTTTTCCAGTTTTGTTTATTCACTAGATTTTTGTCTTACCATATGACTTCTCCGGCACAGTATTATGTGTATTATTCATATATTCTAATTGTTAGATTAGGAAAACTTAATTGTCTGTTATTTTATTGAGACTCTTATGCAATACAAAATATTAATGTAAATAACGGTGTAGCAGAAAATTTTCACATGTATGATTAGAACAACAGGACAAAAAAGTATGTGTGGTGTAAGTGTCTTCAAGAAAAAACAACAAGCAATTGTCTAATTCGAATGAATTGAATTTGGTATTTTTCCAACCGACGGACAGACTAATAAGATTCAATGTCCCTTGTATTCTTTGTTTGTGCGTTTGGTTTTACGACACCGTTAACAATATTTCAGTTATATGATGACGGCATACTTTGATTCGCGGAGGAGAGAACCCGGACAGTACCCAGGAAAAGAACAATGACCTTTTTCACAAAATAAGTTTAGGTTCCAGCGGGACTCAAAACCACGTTGACTGGAGATGAGAGACTTCATAGTTTAAAGCGTTATTCTTAGACCACTGGGCCACGGAGCTTGTTTAAAAGAAATTTTAGTATCGTCAATGCCGATTTGGCGAGGATTTATTCCTCATTTAGTTCATTTGATTTGTTTGGACTAGTGATAGGTGTGACGAGTCGAAGAGATGTTTAAAACTTCGTGACACCTGATCCCACCTCTGAATCTTTCGGAGGTCCTTGGTTCGTCAATGTTCACAAAGTGTGTACGCTGTCTCGTTATGTTGCCATCGTTACTATTTGTAAAGAAAAACCAAATCAAAACTTAATACAAAGTTTTAGTTTAACATAAAAAAAACGGTCAAAAGAACTTCTCAAGAGAATCTTTTATGTCAGTAAGACTTCATCCGTTGAACATTTAAAATATATATAGGGGTCTGAAACCAATAGTGGTACCATGCAAGAGTGTATAATAAACCAAAATGTATTACCAAATACATGTAAAAGTAATCACTCTAAAGTTATTTAAACATGAAATACATATACTATTTCTTCGGATTTGTGCTTTTGTAGCATATCAATTTTTACTAAAGCTTTTATGTAAAACAGATAAAATTTAAATTTCAGTGATCATTATTTCGAATATAATTTTTGAAGCCATAACTGTGTTTGCTGGCACAATTAAATTCGCTTTTACAAATATAAAAGAACCAATGGATATTCAAAGTCCATTAGAATATGGCAAATTAAATATAACAATGGTCTCAACAGGTAGAACAATTTTGAATCCCAAATGGGATGGAACCAGGTGTCCGGAATGAGTCAGCGTTCATACTTAGACATTTTACTTAATATAAACACAGACGGGAAATTAGCAACTAAGCTATACGATAAATGCGACGATTTCGGCTTTCCCATCGTAAATTTTCCACATTTAAGTAGTAATATCCCTCAGTCACCCGCATATGGAGTTTATATTTCACAAATGATCCGATATGCCAGGGCGTGCACAACATATGAAGATTTCATATACAGAGGTAAACTACTCACTGACAAACTATTGACACAGGGATATCGAAAACCGCGTTTAATGTCAACGTTCCGCAAATTTTACGGTCGGTATAATAGTCTTGTTTGCGACTACTCTGTTTCACTAAGTGAAATGTTGAGTTGCCTTTTCGTTGGCGGTTGTTGAGACGTCTGTACCAATTGTGACGAAGATACACTCCTCACTTGTTTCATTGGACTTGACTGTGGACTCACGGCGGGTGTGACCGGTTGACAGGGGATGCTTACTCCTCCATGGTTTCCAGAGGTCCGTGTTTGTCCATTTTTACCGGATTTGTATCTATATCCTGGACATTCTATTGATTTATACTTTGGTATCTGAAATTTTTATATTAGTATACCACACCATCGCAAATGTCCCAACAGAAACCCTTCGAGTTCGATGAAAAGGTCAAGCTTAAGTTAAAGTATGGATATTTACAATATTTACGATGTTGCCAAAGAAACAAAAATAAATATTTTAAAAAAAACATATCTACTTATTTAAATATTTCCACCTCTCACATCATTAAGAAGTAAAAATATCTCATGATCTAATTTCTTTTGTACAAAATAACCTTCGATTTTGTTTCTATTTGAGTTGATATAAACTAATGGATAAATATTTATATGTTAACATTCGTTCTGTATAGTGAAATACTATAATATGTAGCTTCATATTGAAGTACGTATCAAAATAACTTATCGCCGTACCTGATCTCAATGTTTTTATATCGTGCTTGAAGCTGATATAAAAGACCTGTCCTATTACGCTTTGGTCATCATGTTCAATGTCAAGTTGTATGATCACCGCGACAGTGTCATTGGCGGAGTGATTTACATATATATTATGTATTAAGCATACCTATTGGACTATTTTTACTCTTTTGATTGTTGTTTAGTAACATATCATTTTCCCACTGTGAAAATTATCATTATTTTGTTATAATCTCCGTTTTCAAGATTATTTCCTTACATTTATCAGAAATATCAAATACAGATTCCGTGCTTCGGGTAATAATCGTCTCATTGTAGTCTCTATAATGTACAACAAGCTCAGAGGGAGCTCCTGCATATTTTCTTTGTGACATAAACGTGACTAGTCTCAGCATAGCTACAGATTTAACACCAAAGATAATAACTTTCTATGCATTTTTGAAGTAATGATTGGAAGAGCAACATAGACAAATCGATGTTATGTCGACACACACATCGTTATCATTCTCCTAATCAACAATTTTAACTGTTATTTTCTTTCCAACATTTCTCGTTGAGGTTGAAATTTCACTAGACCTAGAACGGGTAATGGACATCATAGTTGATAGATATCTTGTGGTTTGTTAATATGTACATTGTCATATTAGCTTTGCTATGAATGGTAAGATCTAATTCTGATAAATGCGGAAAACTGAAAATTATATGCGAAATTGTACTTTAGTGTACTTCTCCAGATCAGAATAATTCAATTTTCATCTATTACCTTAAAACGGGTTATGTTCCAGACTAGTCTATATATTATTACTATGTGAGTGTTTGGCATTCGATATCCTTTACATATTTATAAAGATTGAAAAGAGGTTATGGGATTAAAGCAAAGGAATCCGTTGTCCGGTCATTAAAAAATGTTAAACAAATAGACATTTAAACAACAAAATCAGTATAAAAACACTGAATTAACACATAGACTCTTATTCTTTCTAGACAAGTATTGGAATGTCTGCACACACACACAAACACACACACACACGCACGCACGCGAGGCGCATGCACGCTTTAGATCGTTACAGTTTATGAGCCTTGCTGTCCAATATATCAGCTAGTCCTTAGAGTTTTACCGAATGATGTTCAACTGTTACACTTCATTCAGTTTCTTTAAACAAAATATTTTTGTCATCAACTTTGCATCATGAATCAGAGCAAATTACATAGAGCACTATTGCCTTATGATATTCAGCATATTCAAAACAATAGCTAAACAAAACATTTGATTTTGTTGTCAAACGTTGCATTAAGATATCGATTAAACACTTCCTACCTGATCATATGTGCATTCAGTGTAGAATTGTGTGTGGTATGCCTGTGCTTATTGATCTAGCAAAATTCAGACGAATATGAAATATGTTGTCATAATTTTTGTTTGAGGTGCATACTATGTTTGTCTGGTATGAATATGAATATCCGAAAAATATTAATCTCAAATAAACATAGTAGGGATGCAGGTGTTTCCGTGTTTTTATATCCGCTTTGTATTCTTTTTCTCTCCATTAACTTATTACAGCATGCAACACATGCAGAACGTTAAATCTTCCCACAATATGTGATAGGTAAAGTGTTGAAAGTTATGCGTTATGCTGCAGGGCTTATATTATATAAAGTTAACCAAAAGGGTAGAAATAAATTGTACTTTATACCGTATAAAATTAAAATTTCGCAAATTTCAGACTTCAGTTATGGAAAATATCTATCATGATAAAGATATATGTCACACACATACATCATACAATGGTCAACCCATGTGTATATCCGTGTGATATTCAATCCTATGTACATAATATCCCCAGATCACGTGGACAAGACTGGTTTTATCTTATACACTGCTGGAGTATATACTACCACATCACAACACAACTTCAACAAAGCCATTTTCATACCCTCCCTCAAAGTCAAAATTAACGTAACCATTTCTAGTGCAGATTGCTTTATTTCAAAATGACCTTCCCAAACAACAAAATCACGTCAAACCCATAAACATGAACACTCTATATGTCATTCCCGTACTTCATATAAAAACCAGACCAAATCATCTTATAAAACTTTTTCATAAAACAGCTCTACACATTTACAGTATTAAATACAAGTAGTTTCATGTACATTACCCTAACTCATATAAAATATAAATCGTTACGTCAACGACTCCTTTATGCATCATGCGGTATACATGTAAACTTGTACGCCATTTACATGACCGATCGAGCCGGCCTGGCTCAGTCGGTAACGCGCTCGACTCTTGATCGTGAGGTCGTGAGTTCGAGTCCAGCCGGCGGCAGGTTGGTTTCCTGTCTGTCGGATGAGACAGTAAAAACCGTGGCCCCGTGTCACAGTAGGTGTCGGCACGTTAAAGAACCCTCACTGCTCAATGGCCGTAAGGGCCGAGCATAGGCCAAAATTTGAAGCCCTTCACCGGCATTTGGTGACGTCTCCATATGAGTGAAATATTCTTGAGTGGGACGTTAAACAACAATAAACAAACAAACAAATACATGACCGATCTATAAGATGCATGAGCCCTCTATAAGTCATACTCGTAATCCATATAAAAAGTCATAAACATCAGCCCTCTATAAGTCATACCCGTAATTCACATAAAAACCTCATAAACATCAGCCCTCTATAAGTCATACCTGTAATCCATATAAAAACCTCATAAACATGAGCCCTCTATAAATCATACCCGTAATTCACATAAAAACCAGACCAAACCATCTATATAATTCATATAAGAACCAGACCAAACCATCTATATAATTCATATAAAAATCAGACCAAACCATCTATATAATTCATATAAAACCAGACCAAACCATCTATATAATTCATAAAAAAAACCAGACCAAACCATCTATATAATTCATATAAAAACCAGACAAAACCATCTATATAATTTATATAAAAACCAGACCAAACCATCTATATAATTCATATAAAAACCAGACCAAACCATCTATATAATTCATATAAAAACCAGACCAAACTATCTATCTAAAACTTTTTCCCATCAAAGCTATGACAGGATTGAATTCGACACAAGTAATTCCATAACATTACCTATCTCATAGAAGATATTAAATGTCATGTTAATGACTCGTTTGTGTTTTATGCTGTGTACATGTAAACTTGAATGTTTTATATGTGTTCTCTATACGAAGTTTTAAAAGTCATTTTCAACTACCTTTATCATCTCCTTACCATACTGAAAGTATCGTAGAATCTTAAACTCTCATAACCTCACATCTATATTGTGCTTAAAAACTCAGGGGTAACATTTTTGTAAATACCAGCGGTATGTATAACGCTCAAATCATTGTATGTTATGTCAGAAAACTGTGTCTCTTTATCCTTTGCAATATTTTTTGTGAGTACCGATTTCTCACATATCAAATAACAGTCACTTTCAGTAGTTGCCAATATAATTTATAAAAATATGCAAAAAGGTTGAATAAACTAAAAATCCTCCTAATACCGTTTCATGTTTTAAATACATCTATATACGTGTATGTATGTAAAACATAATACAAAACCTAAAGCTTTGCGAAATAAAACCGGACTCAAATAAGTGCTCGAGACAATCGTTTCCGTCAAAACGACCATCAGCTGTGCTTGAATTCAAGAACTGAAAATAAATTCCGATTGCATATTTTGACCATAGACAGTTAAATAATCTATACCTTCGTAAACATCATACACATTGTACATTTAATTGTTATAATTTGGACTCATGACAACATTCAATTAGCCATTTGAATGACTTGACTACAAGTCAAATCAATTACGTAGTTAAATATTGAAAATATTATAATTATTATTATATAAAACCGCTCCAATATCTCCTTCTTTGTAAATATCGCATCACTTAACATGTTTCGCAATTGACGTTCAAAATGTGCAAAACACTCCACGGCATGTTTACCAACCATTTTAGGTTATGTTTATAACATGTGAAGTGTACTGAATCTTTTAGCATGTAATTTGAACGTGCTTGTGTTGGCTCGGTTAGAAGATATTGCCCGGGTCGAATTCACGGACTAGGTCAAAACTGAACATATATTTACCGTTCTTATTGCACCAAGCGCTCGTACTTAGAATGAAAGTCACTGGGTTTCCTGGTGAAACTTAAAGCCTTAGTCTATTGTCAATCAAATTAGGCACGTTCGAAAAAAAACACACAGCATTTACATAAGATCATTACAAATATTTAAAAAATGTATGTCACCGGTGAAAATTTTCATAAATACATACATTACATATATATATTGTTAGGATGTGAACCAAATTGATAACATAACATTCAAACAAAGCTTTAATTAGTTCATTGAATTTACTGCCAAATACCATTGAAGGTCGGCAGTACCAAGCCATAACCAATTAACCCCTCATATCAATAAAATTTATACTTCATTGTGACTTTGCTGGGTGGTGTTTTTTTTATTATTTTTTGTCTGCAATAATATTCACCGAACAACACTGTTAAAATAAGCAAATAAATTTTAAAATAAAAGTTATTATATTCAAAATGATTTAATACACACATGTATAGTTCTTGTAAATCTATTTTTTATTTTACTGAGTATTGCTGAAATACTGCTGATTTACATATATCGTAGTATTCCTCTAATGACCCTTTTTTCTCTTCATTAAAATAACAAATGTCGTATAACCGATAAGTAGATGCATTTAGCTCCAGACGTAACAAATTGTTTGCATTCTATAACACAATTTAGTGTGAATTCCGTAGTTAGATATGCCTTTATTTGCAATATCAAAAAAATATCTTCATCTTTTTATTACACTGATAATTATTTTCATTGTTAATCTACTCTTCCTGTGTGAAACATTGATTAGTTTTTTTTTACATATTCTTCTTCTGATAAATATTTAAACGGGTACACATTTCTACTGACCTGATCAATCAAATATTATAATGTGACTGAAAGTAAAACAAACAGTTTAACTGTATCGCACATTTCCAATTAGCGAAAAAAGCGTAAGACCCTTGTTAACATAGTTATTCAAAAGAATAAAAGTGAAGTGAAATATTTCTACTGACCTGATCAATCAAATATTATAATGTGACTGAAAGTAAAACAAACAGTTTAACTGTATCGCACCGTTCCAATTTGCGAAAAAAGCGTAAGACACTTGTTAATATAGTTATTCAAAACAATAAAAGTAGTGGTCAAATGAAATATGGTATTTGAAAAATGATGAATATGTATACTCACCGAAACAGTTGAAGAGGAAAATTATTACCGCAGTTATCTTTATCACTGGAGGAAAATTCATGTTCGAATACAACACAAAGTCAAGTGCATATAGCCATAATTGATATTCAATGTTCTATAAATTTAATTCCGACAAGGTTAGCGCAGTGATGAACATGTGCTGATATAAGCTTCCACAGTATTACATCTGACATCAATTAAAGCCGTCCCAGCATTGATGAGCATTCTGATTGGTAAAATAAGTGAACGAACTCGCCAGTGACTTCTTCACGGCCTATAAAATCATGGCTAATGATTTAGAATTATTCAATGCGATAGAAATAACAACGTGTTATATGTGTTGATGTATACTCCGAAAATATAAATATATATTTTTTTCATGATTGCTCTTCATGTTCTCCAACAGTTGTGTAGTTGTAACAGAGATTATATATTTTCAACAGTCGTATATCCATCTTGTATATAAGTCGGTACACATAGTTGCAGTCTTGACAGTGCATATTTCAAGTCTATTATTTTAAAATCATACTATTTAGCTCACAAATTTAACGCTTATAACGCCGATTAACAAAAATCTATAGCAGACAGTATCATGAGTTTCACATTTAAAGAACAACACATTCTTTACACTTCTCATTCTGAGTCTTATATTTGATTTTCCAATGGATTTTCTCGGTCCATTGTGTATTTAGGATCTAGAAATAACTTGTACAACAGAAATTAATGATCTGAACACTAAAAGAAACTTTAAGAAACTATAAGCGCCAAGGTGATACATTATCCGTATTGGTGATGCATTTTAAATGGGCATTTCCTACTAATCGATCCCATACATATTTGTTTACATTTAACAGTGATCAATGTTTACATGCAGTTGTGTTGTGTATATTATTCATAGCTGATAATGTTTTACAAACATTTCTGACAATATTATGAATTGAAAAGATAAACTATTCGCCATTACAAATGTAAAGTATCATAATCACTTTGTGCAAACAATTATTATTTAAGTGTTTTAACGTTGCGGTTATTGACTATAATTGCAGTATTTGCTTATATTAACAATTTACATGTTAGTATTATGTTCTCCCTACGTCAAACTGATACGGATACACCACTGCAGTAGAAATAGATGAAGCAAAGACTTGAAAATCGGACCGCAGATTAAATATATTTGTTGATGATATTTGTTTTGGTTTTACAATTAAACGGTTAACATTATAATGTAATATTGGAGAACATGAGTAGATGCAAGCATTGTGTGAATTTACTGCAAGTTCTGTGACGCTATTTCAATACGAATACCTAGTTCAAAAGTAAAATGTTTTGAAATCAATACAAAAATTATCTCGAAGCAAAGTCACACGCTACAAAACCTACAGCCATATTTTAAAAAGAAAAATGTTTTCTTTAATTACAAGGGCAATATGTTTTGCTTTTAAGAGACTCTACATCTCGGATATTTGAATTGTATTAAAATTACATTAAGATATAAATTCTTTAAATCCTAATCCCCATACTGTAATGCGTTTTAAACCAAATGGAGGGTATTGGGGGTTTATTAGTATACCTGCCGCTAGAACTAGAATATATTTATGAAAACTTTTCAGATTAAAGAAATAACTGGTGAAAATACGCTATACTGACTTATACTTTCTCTTGAGAAAGACCTGTTAAACTGAGAAAACTCGTTTTACTACGCAAAAGTTACTACATAAAAGAGTATATGTAAATGTGATTTTGGCGCAGTTAATCTTACTGTTGCTCAATTAGACTTAATTTCTCTCCATTCTCATGTAATTCAAACAGCTACTCCAAAATCACATTAATAGGTTCAACCTGGTTTTTTCTAGTTTCTAAAAAGTGTTTTTCGAAACTAGGAAAACTATGTTTAATTAAGAAAAGCTAGGCTTAACTGGAGATTAACTAAATATAAGGAATAAATGTTACATCGGCCAGTTGCATAAATCGGTTTTAAACTGGTTCTGAACTAAAACTGGGTTTTCATTTGTTTTATCCAAAACCAAACTAGTTTATCAAACCATTCAAACTGCCTCCTCGGGAGGTTTAGTAGGTTTGTTGTTACAACAGTACAGATGTAGACCAGTACTAACATCGGATACCTTTTACCTTTTTCTGGACATTTTATGCACTTGGACATAAAACTGTACCCATAATGACAGAGAAATGTTTTACAATATTAAACCTGTGAATTGATGAATTCAGAAAACAAATTGATCAGCTATCGACTGTCATTTTGTTTATCATCGTTTCACGTGCTATTTAACATGGAAACTACCATAGAGTGATATTTGCTTTTTAGCATATTAACCCTCAGTAATTCAAAACGTGGTTATCTCATAATCAGGGTTAATGAATATCACAATAAGATTAATACTCTTTTTTGTATAATTGGTATTATTTTTACCTTTATATTTACATTTCATATAAAAGGGCGACTGTTTACTTTTTTCTGTAGGCCTACCCCATTTTGGTAGTTTAAACCATTTATTTGTTTAGCCATAGGAAACCAGTTTTAGTTTCATAACTGGTTTACAAACTAGTTGAAAACCGTAAACAAAAACTTAAGCCTAGTTTTGCTCTCTTTAATTCGCATTAACTGTAAAAAGACTGTGTCGAAATCATTTTATGTGTGTTAATGAATCTTTGGTGCAGTTAAAAATATATTTTTTAATTAAACCTGATTTTCATCCAAGATTTTACGACAAATTTACATTAATGGATTAAAACTTATTTCCCCCAGTTAAGTTAAGTTTGTCTAGGAACTCAAATACATTTGGATATAACGTGATTACACTGAAAAAATAGGATTTACTAAAGTCAAAGTAGGCATTACTGTCAGTTGCTTCGCAAAGCAAAAGGTTTGATGGAACATTGTATGAGAGTTTCAGAAATTTAAATATCCAAAAAAATATTGTAGCTCTAAATCAGTGTCGGCTATATTTAGAGCGTTATACTGATGGATGAACTTGAAGATTTCGTCCTTTGAAAGTGGACTACGTGTATACAGACAATTATAGTAATATGCCTTACATATAAATACTGTGTTACTTGAAGCTTTGTCTGTTGGGACCAATACATAATGGTCATGTAATCTTTCCAGCTCGGAAATCACTTCTGGATCACTGAAAGATGGCGTGTTTGTATTATTTATTTTAGTTTTCTAATTTGATATATGTCAAAGACCTGAGAACATAACTCATTATGTTATAGATGATATATCTAGAGGAGACGCACCCCATACGAAAATGCACATATAGATGCAAAACGTTTTTGGAGCATAAGTGTATAAACTTTATAATAATTGACTTGGCAACGGCATTATTTTCTGAAGATTCAGATCTCAATAAAAATTGTAATCTATCGGTCTACTATCATAATGTTCTTTTTGTTGGTTATGTGACCAAAATTACAATTTCTGTAGTATTTTGGGGGGTGGGGCTCGCACACCTGAGGCCCCACAAGGGCTCTACACCTGAACCTGACCAGTGCCGTGTGGGATGGACTCATTGCAGCCCTATGATCCCTTGCCGACCTATGAATACACATAATTTTCGGCTTCTTACACCACTAATTTTTTCTCTTGCGTTTGTCGCATAACGGTACGTTATGGAATTGTTAAATCATAATGATTCTTCTTGTAAATTTGAAATGTTGTAACTAATTAATAACATTTTCATCGAACCTAACCTTTTCGGCGGACACTGACTCCTTCCGTACAGCTGATCCCATTTCGTTTAGGATTCGCAATTGTTGAGACCAGTTTTATAACAAATTTGTCGTATTCTAATGAAGTTGGAATTTCGCTGATCCGTTGATACTTCTTCATTTTACTTCTAAAAGATATATAAACCTCTGTCTATAAATTATACTATAGCTTTTGTAAGCATGTGTAGGATGTTGTTTCATTGTTTATGTACAGGGTATATTACCGTTGTACAGGATATGTTATTACTGAATATATTTGTAAAGGGTATATAAACACTACCAGATATAACACAGTGTATGAAAGGAACTGTATGCATTTAGAGATACTCACTTTTTTTGGTCCATTATTTCAGATATATGCTTTGGTCGATTATTTCACTTACATGAGTTGGTCTGTTATGTCAGATATATGTGTTGGTCCATTATTTTATATAGATGTGTCGGTCCATTATTTCAGATATATTTGTTGGGCTATTATTTCACATATATGAATTGGTCCATTATTTCAGATATATATGTTGGTCAACTATTTAAGATACATGTGTTGGTCAATTATTTCAGATACATGTGTTGGTCCATTATTCTAGATATATGTGTTGGTCCATTCTTTCAGATATATGTGTTGGTCCATTTTATCTTTTTAGATATATGTGTTAGTCCATTATTTCAGATATATGTGTTGGTTCATTGTTCCTTTGTTATCTATACACTCATATAGTTTATGGTACATCCGTACATCAGCACTAATGATAAGAGTCAAGGTCATTGTCTAAAATTACATTCCATCGTTTGCCTATCATAAGAATCTGGGTTAGTGCATAATAAATAAGATATTATTGACAGAATGACCTTATAATTTTCCAATTATACGCGATATTAATATTTTTCGACACAGAAATATTATTTCACTTTTTTCAGTACCCCTCACTTTTCAATTGTGAAAAAATATTACTTTTATCGGCACAATGCCTTTAATTTAAGAATATGCACTATAAATTAATAAGGAAGGTATATGTTCATTTTAACAAATTATATTTTCTGTAAGTTGTTAATTATCATATCATTTTTGAGTACCATCATCTGATACACAATTTCTCATAACGTACATACAGGTAATTACAAAAAGCCAGGTATAAAGCAAAGATTAGCATATCAAATTCCACACAACGGTAAATAATCAATATAAACTTGTACAATTAATTCTGTTTATGTTTGAAATGTAAAATATTTAATGTTTTTATAATACATATTGTAATGAAACTCAGTAATACTGTAATATATGTGATAATTGGATCTACATTTCATTGTAAAAACACTTATTATGGAGGACTCCACGTAACAAATTACCATGTACCATCAGTCACTAAGCATCATTAAAATCTTGCAATAAGTTGAAATAGAACAACTCCTTTTGAAAGTTCGGTCGTACTAAAAATGTTAATATAGTTCACATTACTTCTCAATGTCAGTTCTTATAGCATAGAGTGGGTGAGAGGGGCTGATAGAAAAACGGACAAAAATTATCCATAAAATGTTTAGATACAACATGTGCAAAAACTACTCTGTTGAAATAATGTAGTCCAATCCAATAATTGTAAAGTCAGGATAAAGCCTGTGTTAAAAGTTTTATAAGCCGCAAGCTAAGGGTTCTAAAAAATGTTAAACAGAAAGGAGTCGACATTGATATATGCATATAACCAATGACCTTTGACCTCATATTACAAGAGGTCATCTACGTAACATGACCAATAGGTGAATGAATTTTGACACTTTACCCTTGACGTTTTGATATCAAAATCAACAGGAAAGATCCCCAACACTTGTGTTTTAAGTTTATATCTATTACACTAGGACTTTGTATATATATATATATATATATATATATATATATATATATATATATATATATATATATATATATATATATATATATATATATATATATATATATATATATATATATATATAATATTTGATGCCACGGAAAGTCCAAGTATATAGCCCTCAATAGATGTTAGACTTGAAAAAGATCATTCTGGTTTAAATGTATTTGATTGGTCAAAAGCCGGGCGTCTGTTAGATTTAAGAATACTTGTTAATCATAATTCCTTGTGCCTGGTATAACCACTGATCTGTTGACTCTAGTGGTAATGGGTCTTATACATTTCCATTGCTCAAAATAATTTCAGAAAATGGATCACATAGTCTAAAATCATCAGACTACAATAGTTAATACAATTAACGGTTGGAATTATATTTTCGGAATTCCTTTTATCTGACTTCCAATCGAATTCCTATCAAAATACTGAAGTTTCATTTATATCGATTCAAGAATTGAGAAGCAAAGTGCATATAAAGATTAAAGGCTAAAATAACTGAATACAGATATATTACCTTCCAGAGTCAATCTACTTCTCAGAGTTGACAGCTTTTTCATTAGAAGAGGTTTTATCCAATATAATTCATTATCGACGAGCAAAATTCAATTGTCGTGAAAGCTATGTGTCCGTCTATGGTTTAAGACAAAGATATTTTGTCAGTGCAAAAAAAAAATTAAAAGGTTCTTAAATTAGAACACCTAATTTGGTTACTTAGAAGACTTTGTCCGTCAAATTGAGCAAATATGAAACGATGGGACTTATAATCAAGTTTTTTTTTCAGATATAAGATTAGGTGTATTAAATATGTTTTGCTAAACTCACAGGAGGCAGTATTACTATGTTAGTATATCTTGTAATAATTTCCATTTTCCTACACTATACACTATTAGAATACACTGAATCAATTGCTTCGTTTCGCATTATCAATGATTCATTTATTAATTATGTTCGCAGTAGGTATCTACTAAGTTTCATTTAACAAGTCAAACTATACCAAAGATGTCATAAATATTGTCCCAATAGATAAGCCATGTTCAAATATGGGTACGGAGACATGTTCAACTGTTAACATGTTCATATATGTTAGTACAACAAAACCTGGGTTACAACGGTATGTCTTTCTGATATGTTGCCATTGTTTTTGGATATACAATTCATGGCATTTGTCTGCCCCTTTACATTAACCTACCTACATATTATCATACGGTAATTTTCATATCCAAGGGTGAAATGAGCTGGAAAGTTGAAATCGGATATAATATGAAAATGGTCATATTATAACCTTTCATAATATACTAAAAGACAAAATAAAAAGTGTTCTATATCTATTTAGTGTACATGATAACCATTCTCTAAACAAATGTTTTCTTCTAGTATTTGTGTTTACAATTCATCACGGATTTCTATAATCCTTTTTGCGAGATGTTCCATTGTGCTATTTCTACCAGACGACATATCGGAAGTCCACATTTTTAAATGACTAACTGATTTGAAATCCTTTATCCCTGTTGTTATGGGTTGCAAAATTCGATGGACTCAACGTATTTAGTAGGAGGACGTATATGATAAAATGTGCCACTGTACTATTTTCTTAATGAAATCCGTATGCATTGTAATTCAGTAAACAATATATAAAACGACTAGCTGTTTTACCATCCAAATGAAACTAAAATTTTGAATCGTCTTAGAACTATGATGAAAATCAATAAATTGAATACAACATGCGAGTTATCACAATATCATTATGATCACATGGTGTAATGAAATTTGTTATCGGTCCGAAATATTATGCAATTCTTTTGACAATAATGATAGACTGTATCCAAAATATTCGGAATGTGTTGTAACGGGTGATACGTATTTCTTGTTTTGATAAACCTTGAGGTGTATTTATCATCAGTAATGCAAAGGATCGCAAAATCAAATCATGTTGAAATAACATTTTGATAATCCGTGACAAATCATGAATGTATTGCACAGGAGACTGTGTGTTTTCAAAATAATATATTTGTTTTAATATTGTTAAATATATCGGTCGTAAATGCCAACTCTTAAAACATTACAACCAGTTGAACATAAAAAAGAATGCTTAAAAAGTAAAATTGCGATTGGTAAACAAATGGAATACATTTTGACCTCTGTTCATTACAAGAGTTATCCCTCACAAGAGAAGTCTTCAGAACTGAATAAAACCGTGCGCATTTAAATCTTATTGTCACACTGTCTTCAGATTTCAATCACACTCCCGCACAACCCAGTTATTTTGAACCTTGCACGGCTTTTATTTTTTTCTAATTTCAGATAGCTAGGCTGTAAAATCGCAAAAATAGATTGTCATGACTGTGTTATGTTAGAATAGTATCTTACGAGGACATTTAGTGATGTTTTGGTTATAATAGGAAGAATATGTTATTTAAGGACATTATTGAAAATATGTATGACTTTTATTTTCCCTTTTTGTTATGGCATACTTCATGGCTCTCATCATCAACTTTAAAATCATTTTATTTTAAATCATATTTTATATTTATCCTTTTAAAGACCGTCTGATCCCAGGGTTCTATCTAAAGTTTTTTAACTACAAAATTGTATGTTGTTTATTTAATAAGGAGGTCTGATTGTCTGACAGACTGACTGTCTTTATCAGTGATCATTCATAAAGCTTCATAAAGTGCTAATGAAAAGGCAAGACTTATGGACTGACCAATGATGCAAGTCTTTGTTGTGATATTCTTATGTCTGTTATAAATAGTAAAATGAGACTCAAAAAACAGTGTTAATGCCCCTTTAAGGAGGGAAATATATAAACACGTTTTGTCATGTATTAATCGAAATGACTGGTTTTGTAATATTCACTAAGGTTAGACTGTAAATTACCATATTATAGTATATCCATCTTATGTACTAAAGGTACATCATTTAATTAAATTCCTGTGACATTGGTCTACAAATCAAACTCCCAATGACCACACTATGGATTATAGTATAAAAGTTCATTTCATATTCAACACTAAATGCATTAACAAGTTAAACATGTCGCACGTTATTATATCTGTCATATACTGTTTACATCCACAGGAATGCAAATAAGGGATGAGAGGGATTGTATTGTGCGACGTTTCTGTTGTTGATATATATTCAAAATTCCCTGATGGTATTTAAAGAAATAAGAATAGAAATGTTGATTTTAAAAGTACATTTGTCTATGACACTGCTGTGGACGATTCTACACCAGACAGTTCTTGACAATATACATAACCTTAATATATTTGTTTCGATTTTTTGTTGTGTTATTGACACTACAGGACCCAGTTGTTTATCTATAGCTTAAATTCTAACCCTTGGTTAAATATCATAACCAACTGAAGGATTAAAAGTTAAACAAACAAGGGTTAAATTATGTTGCTCAATAATTGGTTAGATCTAACTTTGGTTAAACCCTCAATTAAATGTGGGAAATGTAGCCATGATTCAGGCTAGGTTACATATTTTAACCAATTAAGGCCGAAATAACTAACCATGGGTTATTTATACAACGTATACAATATTTAAACGAGGATTATATTTAACCGGTGGTTAAATTTAACCAATAGATAAACAACTGAGTCGAGACATGTACAATTATCTATTTGCATTCTAAATTTTGATATAAAAAGGGTTTACCATTTCCTAAACCACTATGTTTGGAGATACATATTTGTAAAACTGAAAACTTTGCAATACCTGTGTTCTTGTACTCATCAGATCATATCGGTCATTCCCTTTATTCGTATATTCTATATTTTACTTTTTGGGGATAAAACCACTTATCTAGAAGTTTTGCAATAAAATGAGTAATAAAGCAAACCAGATAATCTACACTCTATCACATAGTGCCGATAAGAAGGTAATTCCGTACATGCGTATATCGAGATTTCAAAAGCGGAGTCAAATGAGTTTAATACCAAGATTAAGTATGAACAAAAGTTAATTCATCTAAAAGTAAACTAATTTGGCTGACAAAACAGCACAGGTGTTTTGTTACAGTAAACATTTTACTTATCTGTACAAGGCAAGCACATCATATATAGCCGTCATGTGTGGAATTCGTCATTTCTTAAAAGATCATTAATCCCTGAGATCTGAAATTTGTATTGAGAACATTTTTAATCTTTTTATTCGATAGCGGTTGTTGAGACGTCTGTACCAACTTGACGAGGATTTTCCCTCATGTATTTCATTTGAATGTGACTGTGGATACACATTGGGTGTGGCCAGTCAGCCGGGTACGCTTACTCCTCTATGGCACCTGATCCCGCCTCTTGATTTCCAAAGGTCCATATTTGTTCAATATTTGCCAAATTTTTATCTGTATCCTGGACATCTTAAAGATTTATACTCTTTTATATTTGAAAGCAAATCATCAATTTGATATTATGTTCATTTATTCGTGTTGATTCATATATAACTCTCCATACATGATAACTGGAAATTTGATAAAAGAAAAGATAGTAAAGAAACTTAGATTCACAATGCGTGATACCATACAGTTTTTAGATTAGTCTCAAATACATGTACAGTAAAACCTGTATATAGGGGCCACCCAAGGGACCAGAGAATATTGACCTTTATGTGCAGGTGACCCTTATACACAGGTTCAATTTAGTTGAAGTATGCAGTCAAGGGACTTTTCAAAACTGGCCTTAATAGACAGGTGATCCTTATATAGAGGTGGCTGCTATAGCATGTTTTACTGTATATGATAAATACGATTGTGTATTATGGATAATAGATAGATTTAGATTGTAACTATGTTTCAATGTTGATTTCCAGAGGTCCATTTTTTTCCATTTTTTACCTGATTTGCATATGTATATATGCATACTTTCATTATTGGCAAACAGAAACCTTGAAATGCTAAAATAATGATATATCGAGTATATTAACATGGTACGTATACATTTTCCATAAATGTCAAGTCTTTCATTATTTATGAAAACGTCTTCGGGGAAATTAAACAAATTTATCAGATTAAAACAGAAACATAAGCAGTTTTAAATAACATACGCATTAGTATACTAATGCATTCCATCCTTGACCTTCTTATTTAAAATGTTTTCTCTGTTATCTTTCAGAGAATTAAGCCTTATCAAATTTATTAGAGTGATAATATGACCAAAAACACTTCATTTGCTTATCTGATTACGTTTTTATTTTGTTATTTGTATTTTGTCCTTTACGATAATTGACAGTCATCTAGTATGTATGAAGGTCATCTATTGTGTCATTGATGTTTGTATATGTCATTGCCATATCTGGTGACTCGGGAATATCAAAATGTTATTATATTGCGCCAACATCATTTACAAGTTATACATTTCAATAAATGAAATAAAGTTATATCAGTACAAAATGTCTGCCAATTTGATTTATCTATTGTAGAATTAACACAGTCAACTGGAAAATAATTTTACATGTTTGCAGTTATTTATGGCTAAAACTTACAAAATAATGAAAGCGAGTCCATCATTATTTCATTTGAGGATTCAATGGCAGATAATAAAAATGTTCTCAAGTTTGAAAATGTTGTCCCATTGGTCTGTACAGACAGTCATATTTCATGATATACTGAAATTAACAAACTTATCAAATTAAGGACTTTCTTAAATGGGATTATGAGGTGCCGTGAAACGTTTTGGAGATTGGACAGAGTCACCGGTTTAAAGTGAACAGTCATGTTGTATGTTTACTTTTACTGTCCATTGGCTGTTCAAAATACAGAAAGTATATATTGGAGTACTAAAATAATTATCGAAGTGATTTGGTCATGCATTAATTATATTAATATACCGTAACAGAATAATATAAAAGAATGTAGCCAGTACATCCTACAGTATATAATATACACGAACCAAAGATCAAGAGAACAAAATTAGTCCAATACATAACCAGTTTTTTATGACTTTTATGATCCCCAAAACTGTCGTTTGTATACACGATAGAACATAATTCAGTGATACAGATTTTATGATTTGGGGTAATTTACTGCCACGGTCAATAAGTAATAACAATGATGAATGGCCGATTGACCTATACTGATCCAGACATATTGTTATTGTAGACCAACGTCTGTTTTCGTATTTAAATTACATTGATATATTTGAATATTATTATGTAATTGACTTGATTTATTGTATTCCATCTTCATTGTATATGTATAGATTTTTGGGATATGAATATTAGCCCAAATATGACCAGGAGTTTTGGACGAACGTGAGTGGCGCCCGGAAATAACTCAAAAAACTACTGGAAACTGAACAACATAAAATCATAATTAGTATATGATAAAGATATATTACGGTAGTGTTCATATTGGCGACATCAATAAGCCAAATATTGAAAACAATTATTAAAAAAACTGGGGCGTCTCCCATGATGACTCCTGGACACCCAGTCATAAAACATGTGGTATGCATTTATATATCCTCCATATTTCAGATACATTTGAATTGAAACAAAATTTCTTCTAAGACATTTGGCAACATCAAAAATCAAACATAATGCAATTATTGAATTGTCATTTCTAAAACGTTTTTATCGTTTTATAATAATTCTGTTTTTGAATGTCTGCAATGGGTTTCTTTCAGTCTCTCTCCTAACAACAATCGACCTCATACAATATTCAGTGTATAAAATTTAGGCTCTATACGGGTGATTTAAACATATTTTAATATATATTTCCTTGTGAACTGTTCATCAAAACAAGAAATAAGTACGTTTAATGTTTCCCAATTTCAGTCTTACTTTTTTGCCCCACCTCTTGGTCAATAATATAAAACATAGGAAAAAACAAATTGACTTGATCAGTAAAAATATAATTTTCTTGTTCATAAAAACATTAAAAGTAAAATCAGAATGTTTTGTCAGACAACATTGTACAGACACATACAATGTCATTTGTCATGGAACAGTCTAATTAAGGAGTAGAGAAAGTCGTTCCAGATGTTTCAAATTTATCAAGTCCAGCGTGATTAATGTCGCTAGCCTTGTCTAAGGACACTCTTTACTGAAAATAAATAAAATACAATCAGTCTTTCTGAAGCGAACTTTTTGTCATTTTGACTAAACTTTAGCTTTTAAATGTCACAATGATTGTCCTTCCTGCAAAAACAGAAAATTCCACAGTAAAAGTATATGTATTCAAAGTATATTTATTTTAATGTGAACCAACAGGTTGATAGCTACAGTTGTCTGTTTATATACCAACGAACGATAAAGTAAAGTCTCAACAAAAACACGTACTTCCTACTTGGACATTTTACTTATTTTAGACACAGACGGTAAAGTAGCAACCAGGCTATGCGACAAACGCGACTATTTCGGCTTTCCCATAGTCGATTTTCCACATTTCAGTGGTAATATCCCGCTATCACCTTCATATGGTGTTTATGTCTGGCCAATAATCTGATATGCCAGACATGTTCAACATATGAACATTTCATATACACAAGCAAACTACTTACCGATAAGTTGTTGGTACACTTATTCGGGAATCGCGATCCGTGTCAACTTTCTGCAAATCTTTCGTTCACTATAATAGCAATTACTATGTTTCACTAAGTGAAATGTTTAGTTACCTGTTCTAAAGTGGTTGTTGACTCGTCTGTACCAATCATGACGATGATTTATGCCTCCCTTTTTCATTCGAATTTGACTATGGACTCGCGATGTGTGTGACTGGTCAACAGGGTAAGCTTACTTCCGCATGGCACTTGAGTTGTCCAGTGTTCACCACATTGACATATTGTCTCCAAAATATCTTGGAGATTAGTACTTTGATGTCTGTGAGTTTTACATTGTGACATGCTATACTAATGCATTGTGATTTGTTTACCATGTCAAGCCTTACGCTCCCATGTGACCCTCGTTACTCTAATTTTGAGCACCAAAGGACAGCCACTATACTCCGATTCACATAACATGGCTGGGCTCAGAAACCTTTCGAATATCGTATGGATGATTCTACCCACTTTTTTGGTTATGCCAAGTTGCACGGGAAAAAGCTTTGTTTCTCACTTGATACTCGTATATGTATGATGACAAGAAGAAACGATTACTTTTGCCAGTGTAATGTTTTATTAAAAACTGTCAAAAAAGAGTCTCCGTCCTGCCATGCTATATGGATTTTATTATACCTACGGTAAACCACCTGATGTCAAATCAGAAAATATAGCTCCATCACTACACAACGTTGACTATTATATTGCTTCATATTGTATCCTTAAACATTATTAAAGATTAAATTGACTTTTGCAAGACAAGAAATATTACATATAAAGTAAAATTATAAATCCGAAGGCCAACACTTATCTTTTTAAAATGTCTAGTTAGATAAGAGTAAAACATAATCTGTCAGTAAGGTCCTATAATAGAAAGTAAAATTAAATATAAATTGATTGATCAGAGTAACCATTTCTTTTCAGTGAAGTAAGTATTCATATTTTCCATTTCAACAATTCTGTGTGTTTCGATTGGTGGAGTATAATTGAGCAAATCTATTATATACAATTCTCCTGCACAAATGTGTTCTCTCAATAAACATCATTTGTTTATATAATCAGATACCAAAGTATAAATCTTCAGGATGTGCAGGATACATTTGTAAATCCGGTGAACTTTGGACGAGGCGGACTCCTGGAAATTCAGAGGTGGGATCAGGTGCCATAGAGGAGAAAGCATTCCCTGTCCACGGTCAAATTAAAATGAAATAAGTGAGGAACAAGACCTTGCTCAAATTGGTACAGACGACTTAATAACCTTTACTGAACAAATAACTCAATGTTTCAAATAGTGAAACAGAGTAATCGCAAATAATGCTTTAATACCGAACGTTGATATAAAACGCGATATATTTTTTCATTATAATTATTTAAAAGATACCCATTGCGTTGTTTTTAAAAATATGTTCCAATTAATACAAGCAAGGATAAAAAAGCAATAAAGTCTAAGAGGTTATGTCAGTTTCTTATACATACTATTTTATTCGACCGTCCATGTCCGTATAGGCGCCCTCTCCCTTTTTACATACGATCGAGGATTTTCGCTAGCTGAATGACAAGGAGATGTGGACCTGAAACATCGTAAGTAACATTTTATCTGTAGACCCTAGCAACAGAGGAATGTCGATAGGTGTCTTCGGTACGAACAACAAGAACTTTACCACTGTGCCTTACAAAAAACCAACTGTTTTACGTCAATTAACTATTAATTGGTACCATTAAGCGCGCACTCCTTTGCATGTTTTTTGTGGCACCCTAGGTTCTTAATGGATTGAATACGGTATATAAAATCAACAAATATAAAAATCACAGATACAAAAGTGTTAATCATTAGAAAGCCAAGGGGACATTAATTGGACACACACGGATATAAGAAAATCCAGAAGAAGGTTAATAACAAGTTTTACCCTTACTTAATGCTGTTACTTAACGTAAATTATTGATGAGTGTTTGTTCAATTGGTATTCATAATGATATTTAAAAGAAAGATGACAAAAATAGAGTTGAAGAAAGAAACTGTAATAAGAACAGAGATTTATATTATTCGATGAGACTCCGAGCTCCCTATCGTTAAAAGTCGTTATCAAATCTTTAAAACCTGTTAAATCACAGGAATGTTTTATCTTTATCGAAGATAACTTAATATACCTAATAATAAATGTCTGTATTGACCCACCAAGTAATATAACACATATATCACCACTACAGAAAATATTTTAAATAGATTATACACTTAAATCTACAATAACCTGCCGTACAAAGTAAATATACTTAAGTTTGTTATTTAAATGTATGGCATTAGATCGTTTTAAATCGAATTCATCTTGGAAAATAGATGGTATTGACTCACAAAGGCAACATCAAAGTGCATAAAAGGCTTATGAGCAGAAGTAAATGAAGGCGAATGCATTTTTATCTCAAGTATATCCACTTTTCAAAGTTGACAGCTTTTTCATTATAAAAGGTTACAATCAATACAATTCATTTAAGAAGGGTTAAATTCAATTGCACTGAATACTACTTATGGTGCGTCAGTTGAAGCATCAAGATGTTATTGCACATAAATAAGAGAGGTTTTCAATATTTGATTTCGTTTAGTTTCAAAACAAGGCTTAGACAATAAATATATACGAACTTATGTATTTGTAAGTAAAAATACTAAAGTAAAGTGTGTTACCAATCATTTAGTTTAAGTGTAGTCTGTTTTGTCAGGCATGTTGCATAAGCTGGAAACTTTGGAGCTATTACACAGATATACCAGACACACAAATTAGACGAAATTTGGTTTTGAAATCGTGTTCTTCAATCGATTCTTTAAACATTGTCAGAAATCAATATACTAGCCTGTTTCAGGTAATTAACGATTCAATAAATAATACGTCTATGTTTCCCACTTTATCGGTTTACTTAATACCAGAGCTTATTTTACGAGCGTTTGACTAACGTCTAGTCACACTTCAACCCAGGATATACACGTAAATGGTTTACACTAATCAGCCTGAAAATTGTGTTGTCTTTTGTAATTTATTTCACTACTGTGATTACATATTTCATTTTATTATGTTGTTCTTAAAGAAACTGTTCCGTTAACTGCATTTAATCTACGGATGTAATTTTAAATTGTGTTTGTATGTATGAGATGTTAGTAATTTTATTTCGTAGTGTTTGAACAAAGCTATTCGATCTTCTTTCCAAGGTACATACTACAATTTTATTATTTCTAAGTGGATTCCGAGGAAGAATAGATATTTACATTATGCCCGTTAGTCCTTCTGCTCTTTGCAGTTATTCCCCCTTGACGTTTTATAACTAAGCTACTTCCCATCTCGACTCACAAAATTTGGTGCAAGTTTACATCTAGGATACATGGAGTTGGTATCCAAAATTTACACTCCTATGACCCCTCTTGTTAAAGCTATTTCTCTTAAGCTGTACTTACTTCCGGGCAATATTATTCCATTGTAGGTGTAATTCTTCGAGTTGCCTCTTAAGTTCCGATCTTTCCTTTGATGCTTACAGCAGTCTATATGAATAAAGTAAAAGACTATTTATACCAATAAACATGCTATTTTATCAAAAGCAAGACAACAAATCGTTTTATTTTATTTTTTTAATTCAATTGCCTTATAATGTATACAGTAATTTAAGATTAAGGCAATTATTTTAATGCAATTTCAAAGCATTTTCTTTATTCTATTACCAGTCTTGTCAACATGCCAGTTTCCTTATGAGATACTTGATGGATATAATTTGTTACTTGCAAACGCATTGCATTTGGTTGACTGATATATATATCATAAAGTATAATTATATATTCAATCATATAAAATATAAAGTTGTGAGCATAATTCAGTTATTGATTTTAGTTATTTAATCATTTCACCGGTAGCCGGAATTATACGATTTGATTTGATTTGCTTTTTTGTTTTACGCCATACTCAACAATCTTTCAGTCATATGATGGCGTCCAGTTTTTATTGGTGGAGGAGAAACCCCGGTTACCCGGGTAAAGACCACCGACCTTCCGCAAGAAAACTGGCAAACTTTCCCACTTAATTCGAAATGGCCCTAGCGTGATTCGAACCAGAGATGAGAGGCCTTGTGATTTAAAGCGCAATGCTCTAACCATTGCCCTGAATTATACGAAGATACACACATGTCGTACTTGTATATGTACAGTGTCTAAATAGCTGATGTTCGTCACTTGTGCAGCGTTATTTTATTCTCTCTAATGCTTGTGCTCAGAAGTAATGGACTGTAGAATGTACTTTAGCAATGTAGTCTATAATTACATGGCGAGATGTCAAAAGTCGCAATATATGAAATATAAAGGGAATTAATCGAGTTATACGAGACACCTTGTATTAGCCATTGCATTACTATCTTTATTTGAATGAGCTAATGTCATAAATAATCCTTTCAATGAGTAGAAATACTTCTGATAATGAAAATACGTAAACTAATGTCGATAAGTCATGATGTAACGTAATCTGATTTTCGTACAATGAATATAGATATATATCTCCCAATGTCTTAATAATCGGGCAATAATTTTAAACCCGAAGCGTTGTTCACAAAGTACAGTTCGTAAACAATATTATCTTGTGTTTGATAAAGCTTACTTCGTAAATCCCACTCCGTAAGCAACATTGTTTCTGTATTCATAACTTTTGGCTCAGTGACATCACGCGCATTTAAAATTATATTAACTACACGAAGACGCATTCATGTTCATGGACAATGCTGTATTTTATTATGTTTAATTCATTTCATTTTCATAATGATATACATTATACAACTGTGGACTTGTCTGGTGCTGAATATGTGATATGAACCTTAAAAAACCTGCATGATATTGACCGAGGCGTTAGGTTCAAATCACATTATATTCACCACCACAACAGTCCATAATTGTTTCATTATATACTCTAGTGGCATACTTTCGATTCGAATTAAAACATTTCGTCTTATTTTTTACACTACTATTTCAACGTTACAATGCATTAATTTCTTTGAAATAAACTAAAACAAATGGATACAAAATCAAAGACACCATAATGTTTAACATTTAATTTGAACAATGACAACAAGGAACACTAGTAATTAACATTGCATTTGATATTTTTGTTTTATTTAGTCTTTGATGACAGCGATTTGCTTACCTAGCCATATCCGCTTTATTGCGCATGCGGAATATGAAGGCAGGGGGCATTTCCTCGTGATTTACTGTCGGAAATCGATGTATCAGGACAACCGTTGTACATGACCTGTTGTAAACTAGTCACGTGTAAGCGGTTTAGCCAATAAAAACAACTATATTCATTAAGTATGTAATAGATAATTATGTAAAAGCAGACTCCTCTGAATCAACCGGGCGAAAGGTAGTTTTACCTGGAGAAAACTAGATTTGATTTATAACTTTGGTATTATGTTTATAATATTTATTAGAGTACCTAATTTATTAAACCATATAAGTTTAATTAAAAAGCTGGGTTAAAAATCACAAAAATAAGTCGCCTCCAATTTTCTTCCGAAAAATCTATTTTAAATGAGAAAACCTCTCTTTCTCTATTTAAATCAATTGTATTGCCAAGATCATGCTAAAGATTTTAACTTTTTTTTTTCGTCCGTTAAACATAGTTTGTCTTAAAACTATCATTAACTAGAGACAAACTAGGTTTAAAGCGATATAAGCTGTCACAATGATAAACGAGAATATGATAAAATATATGTTCAAATACAATATCAAACATGTGAAACGTTGTAAAAGATCTTCTTTTCGAAGTTATTTGTTTTATTAGAATTTAAGTTTTCCCGTACCTTGAAAAATCAGGCTGCAAATCCGTATGCAATGACCTTTTGGATAAACCTTTCGCCATATCAAATATTTCGTAATTCGATCAGGGGGTTCTCGGTCCTTTACGTGCTCGGTCTATCTGCAACATCGACCCTTGACAAAATCGGCGTATGTTAAAGCCGGCCGATGTTTTGTGTTTTATATTTACTTTTAAAGTATAGGACGTGATTCTTATTGGAAGGTATGTGTTTTATGTAAAAATATATGCTTTTAACGGCATTTTGAGTACCTGTAGCAAATTGGATGAATAAAATGAATAAAAATATCAGTTCAATAAAAGAAAGTTTTCCAATCGTTAATGCTGCCCAGAAATGAATGTTAACATTTCCAACATTCAAAACAATATAACTGTGAAAACTATGCGTACCTTATGTTTTATAATCGTGCCGTTATGTCCGGTGGAGGTGGGTAGTCTATGTGTGTCAAGAATGATAAGTCCGAGAATGCGATGTTATAAATATGTACATTGTATATATATATATATATATACGTGATATTATATTCAAGGGCTAACATAGGGAATAGCAGTTTTACATACATCCTAGATGAATAATAGATGGTACGGGGTCAATGTTACATAACAAATGATTTAACGAATTAATAGTAAAAATATCTATATCGGAATATTTTATTCCAAAAATTAACAAAATGTCTTACTTTTTACACATCTACATTATTTCATTTTTAATGGCACAACGCCTACAAATATGGAAAAGAAACATTCTTGATTGTGATAAACATCATTATATTTTGTGTGAGAGAATGACGTTCATAGTGAAATCATTATTGCACAAAGTAATTCATTATTACCTTTCCGAAATTTTAGTTCCGGTATATAAATTATTTTCTGTCATTTTAGTTCAATTATACATCTGACTAGGTATGATTTCCATTGAAATAAACACCCCAGGAAGTCAAGAAAATGAAACAATTGAAAAGATCGAATTAACTGCTTGTTCCTGTTACCAAATGTAATAAAAATGGAATATAGTCACAGAAGTTTGATTGACGTATTATCCAATCGTGAATTAACCTGGTCATCGTTAAACACGCACTTGGAACAACATCAGTAGAAAGACTGAAGAGACACTTCGAATAATTAAAGGAAATGTGAAAAACTCATCGATCTTACATAAATAGAACTAGATAGATAGATAGATAGATAGATAGATAGATAGATAGATAGATAGACAGATAGATAGATAGATAAATAGATAGATAGATAGATAAATCGATGGATCGATGGATTGATGGATGGATGGATGGATCCACACACACACACATACACACACAACATACACACATATACATACATACACATACATACATACAATCATACATACAGATAGACATACATACATACATACATACATACATACATACATACATACATACATACATACATACATACATACATACATACATACATACATACATACATACATACATACATACATACATACATACATACATACATACAAACAAACATACATACATACATACATACATACATACATACATACATACATACACACGCACTCGTGTTAAATATGTATTCTTCTCTCTAACTCGATGTAATAAACTTGCTATTCAAAAACAAATATCCTCTTTATATTCATGTGCATGTAATATTGAATTTATAAAACGAGTATATCAATTTCATGTGAAACAATCTCTAAGATTCTCTATATATCATGTCGTTTAATGGTAAACAAAAACCTAGTACTTGGTATTTCGGTACCAGCTCTTTATCTCATACTAAAGTAATATTTGGCACTGATAACACCATTTAAATTCATAAATTTCTAAAGCTAAGATAATAATTTTTTTACAGTGGTTACTCATAGACGGGTTTCGGGTGTACTTTGAGAGCTATTTTTGGCCTTGTCTGATACCACTTTCTCTTTGGAAAATACACATATTCAATTGGAGCTCAACTGATGAAGTCTGATTGACAGAAACGATATCGTTTTGAGCATTGTAACTTTGGTATTATGTTTATATATTTTTTAAGAGATATTAAATATTTAATAACGAAATTCGTTGTAACAAAATATTTCATTTATATTTAATTTAAATTTTGAAAGAATTTACATTACAAAGTAGATTTGGAACAGAATATGCTTTGAATTAATAATATCACATTTCCACATACATGAATCGCCTTTCATGAAGTGTCGATCTGTCACAAGGATATCGGCAGTCGCTTATAGGCCTAATGTCAACATTTTAAAAGTATTACATTCGATATAATTACCTTGTTTGCAATTCCCTTGCTTAACTAACTGAAATATTGAGTTGTTTATTAGTTGTTTGGTGTAATGTCATGAAGAACCTTATTTTGTCAAGGAACACTCTGATTCCAATAACAAGTACACCGAAGACGATATTATCAAGATGCTGGGGTTTCTAGTAGACAACATCGTCGTGGTTTTGCGGGAAAAGTTTTCGAACAGATTGTCGGCATTCCAATGGGTACCAATTGTGCACCAATCTTGACTGACATATTTTTGTATTCATATGAAGCGGAATTTATACAGTCTCTGCTCCATAAAGGAAACAAACAGTTAGCATATCGGTTCAATTTTACTTACAGGTATATCGACGATGTTCTGTCCATAAATAATTCAGAATTTCAGAATTACCTCGGCCAGATGTATACTGTTGAGCTAGAGATCAATGAGACGACAGAGAGCAACACATCTGCTTCTTACCTAGATTTACTCCTGTCGATTGGAAAAGATGGTCAACTTCACACATCCCTCTATGACAAACGAGACGATTTCAATTTCCATATCACAAACTTCCCGTTTCTAAGTAGTAATATTCCATCTTCTCCTGTCTATGGCGTTTTCATTTCACAACTTATACGTTATACCAGGACATGCTCTTTTTATGAATGTTTTATTCTGAGAGCTAAACGACTAGCCAATAAACTACTTACACAAGGTTACGTTGTTGAGCGCTCGGAGTCGTCGTTTAAGAAGTTTTATGGTCGATACGGGGATCTTGTTATACATTATGAAGTCCCCCTCTCAGACCTTTTTACCGAATTTGACCCCTTCAACGAACTAGAAAGGCTTTCATAAAACATTTGCGACGGGTGTGGCATGCCAGCAGAAGACACTAACTCCTTCCGGACACCTGGTCTTATCCCGTTTGGGATTCGTAATTATTCTTCATGTAGAGACCATTTGCACATCGTCTTGTTATAATGGACTTGAGTTTTTGATTATTGATTGATATTTCTTCAATTCTACTTGTTAAAGATATCGATTGTGAAGAGTATTATTCCATTTTTTTTGTATTTGATTTTGACTGCGATATCGCGAGTGACCGGCCGACAAGGGGTGCTTAATCCTTTATGGCTTCTGATCTCACCTCTTCCGAGCTCGAGGTCCGTGTTGGTCCACTGTTTACCACATTCGTATACTATTTATTTGACCAAATTGATAATATTTTGATAGCTGTGTGTTTTACATTATGCTATCATAACGTGAGATATAACGTTTTACCATTATAACAACAGAAATGTTAATTTTATGCGTGGCATGTATCTGTATGTTGAAAGATTACCATCTGAAACAATAAAAATATATAATATATGAATGTTATCTTTGTGTTTTATTTTATACATCTTCTTATATAGAGCTTGCTTCATTCCACACCAAAGAAAAATCCCTCTTATCACACTTCCTCTCAAATTTTCACCGAGATACCCAGATGTTCATATTTGGTATTATCAAATCTATTTCATTTTAAAATAATAAATCAAAGCTTAATCAGTTTTTAGTTCAACAACCAGATGCATATTGTTTTCTTGTAATTATAGATGTGTTTCATAATTATAGTTATATATAAGATATTTATATAATTTATTATTATAATATATTTTATCACTTCTAAATATCTTGTTATATATACTTATATGAATTGAAATATATGTTTAAGTATACACATAATGAATAGACGTTACTATTGCTTTGATTCACTTTGTTTCAATCATGTTTTGCGTCACAATAAAGTATGTGGTTCATTTGTGATGACTAGTTTTAACGATGGAAGACAACTCTGGTTACGATGCTCCGAAAGTAGAATGGCGTACTTATCTCTTCACAGTCAACTTTGTAGCAACCCTTCTCCCGACCATGGAGACAACCTGTCCAATAAAAATTACTGATGAATCTTTAATTGAGATATAAAACAAGAAAAACATCAAGATGAGCCACTGAATACCCGAAATTTTAAGTCCATAAAATACGACAAATTAGATATACACATGGTTTTAACATAAAGAACAACTGTGAATCACATACGGATGGTGCCAGGTGTCTGGAAGGTGTTAGCGTCCGCTATCAGCATGCCACATCCGTCACAAATGTTACATGGAAACGTTTCGAGTTTGGTGAAAAGGCCAGGTTTGTTGAAAAACGGCTGTGCTGGTGCTTATATAACGTGAATTGGTTTTGTTCAACAACGGTGTGGCCCAAATTTTCATAAGTCATTGATATTTTCCATGAACGTCAACAAAACTGAAATTTGTGAAGATGAATGACGTATTCAGGTTGGAGTTCCAAATATGATGTTATCAAAGCGTGAATCATTCCGGTAATATTGCACACATAAATTTAAAGTGACATCAAAATTAATTCAATTCAGTGTTTCCTCTGACTGAACATGCGTGACTGTGCACCATAAAAAATGACAAGAAAATTACATCCTAAATTATATATGGAGTAAAGGACAATTACAAAACCATTTGGTTTCGATGATTTTTTACGAGTTTAGATACAATTGATATTTGTAAAATATATTCAGTTAAGTTGATATGTTTACTACCGTATGGCTATATCGTGTTACTACATAACTATTTTTTCGATAGAATTGTATTATTCAAAATACAAAGTAATTGGTCATCTGATGATTTTCGAAATGAAGAGATTTCGATAACTTTTGCCTCTACGTAATGTAATACTACCGGTTACATTTCTGCACTCATAACCATTTGTAGAAGTATATTGTGTGTCTCGTGTTAGATCGTCAGATTGTATTGGGAAGTGTGTGAGATGGCATGACAGACGACAAGTTGTTTTTTCATTATTATTACATTATTATTGTATGATACCATTTTCTCTTTAGGAAATACATATATATTTTAAATTGGAGCTCAACTGATGAAGTCTAATGGACAGAAACGATCGTCTTGAGCATTATAACTTTGGTATTATGCTTATAATATCGGTACTCTAGTTTCTTATTAGGGCCACCTTAATTTTCTTTTTATTTCTCGTTTTGCAAACTTTAAAGTTGGCTTTCCCAACTTTTTTCCTGGAATTTCAAACTTTTAAGTTGGCTTTTCCAAAATTGTTCTCGGAATTTCTAACCTTTTGTCTAGGTTTTTCCAACTTTTTTCTTCGAATTTCAAACTTTAAAGTTGGCTTTTCCAACTCTTTTCTTTGAATGTCCAACTTAATTTTCGTTTTGCCAACTTAAAAGTTGACTTTTCAAATTTTTTTCTTGGTCTTTCCGACTTTTTTTTTTTTTTTGGAATTTCCAACTTTTTTCTTCGAATTTCCAATTTTAAAGTTGGCTTTTCAAATTTATTCTTGGCTTTTCCAACTTTGTAGCAGTTAAAGCTTAGGCATTCCTATCAAAAAACAATATGTATCTGTACACATTACATAAAGTTAATTAGTTTGACAATGGAATATTTTTGAAGAATAAAGATGCCATTTTTACTTTTTTATGCCTTGTAAAATCATAATGAAAATATTCCGGGATAATATCCCTAGCATTTATTTCATACGCACCATGTTTGCTGAGATAATCTTCTTTTGAGATGTATAATCAATGTGACATATTAGCAGTTGGAGGCTTAGTTTAATTTCTGGGTGCCTATAAAACCACTAAAAGATACGTGTTAATTACTCTAATGCACAGTAACCGAGTTTTGAGTTAGTATAAATTTTTGTTAACCCTTTGCCACTACGGCATACTACATTCCTGATCACAAAGGCAAAGAAAATGAAAAAAATCTGTCCCTAAAAAGATTTAAAAAAATATTCTGTCTTGTGACGTACTGAAAATAAATAATTTAATCAGCTACGATTTTAAACAATTCCTTTTATCGATTTATATCAGTGCTATATTTTACCGAATATATGCACAATTTCTGGTAATATGAGTCACTACCATTGCCTCTCAGGGTAGTTTCGATGTAGATGTATCATCATTTTCCTTTTAACTTCACCATATAAGTGAAGAATCGCCTGATTGCTAATCAGTAATTGTGCCGTTTCGTGACATTTTACACGATATCTTCAAATTGAAGAGAGACATTAATATAAGTTGGATATAATTGTTGTAAAATAAATAAAGTTTATATTTTCAAACATATCATTATTGGATCAACTTGACACCGAAGTTAGAACGTTTTGAATACATATAATTTATCATTTCTCTCATCGGCGTTGATGGTGGAATTATTTTTATCACCCGTTATTACCATATATGGAGTCTTTTCAGGACTATACGTAAAGGAAGAAGATGGGATGATTCACAAAATTATAATCTATCTTCAATTTATTACTGAAAGAGTATAACTGTCAAGCCATAATAAAAATTTTGATTACGGTCCATCCTTTTGTTTTGTCTTCTGAAGTTTGTTTATCATATCTCAACGATACATGAACAGCAAAACAGGTGGTGGTACTAGCTGAAACATTTGTATCAAAATGTGTGTGAGAGTGGTTTTCTGTACATATACACAGACACCCAATTAAATTCGATATATATATATATATATATATATATATATATATATATATATATATATATATATATATATATATATTGAGATAAGTCAGTAGAATTATGAGAAATTGAATTAAATGGATCAAATTATGATTCAGTCCAGCTTCATTCCAGTCTGTATATGATGTCCCAATCTAGAAAATATATGACAGGTACGAAATAAGCAATTTATGTCCAAATTCTCTTGACTTTATGTCATCCAATGCATCCTTTTATGAAATTCTCTCGAGCTCGTTTGTTCTGTATATAATAATAACCAATATATATATATATATATATATATATATATATATATATATATATATATATATATATATATATATATATATATATATTGTGAAAAGGTGATTTTTATTGCATGGCGAAATCAAATTATTTATAGATATTTAAGTATGTTGAAATTTACAAATAAACAATACAAAGGTGGGGGAAGTAGCACCGAACAGCAAACACAGAGTGGTCGAACGACAAAATCATATGTACAAGTCAAACCTAGGTTTACACAGTTCATGAAAGTTTCGAGATAACTGAGAAAACTGTATTTGACCCATTAGTGTGATTTTGGCCATGGATGTACACAAAACGTATAGCATAGTCAACATTGATGTCTCCAAAACAATTTCGCCTTCCAGTATCATTTTGTGTATCACGGTTTTCCCGACCTTAATTGCATGTTATATTTTGGGGAGTGTTTTAATTATTATTTGTTGCACAACTGTAAATTCGGTCCAGTGTTTATGACATTAAATCGGTTTGACAATTAACATAGCTTGAAAGGCATGGAAATATTATTTACGATACAAAGGAAGCCGATACAAATACTCAGAATGATCGTTTCTCCTGAGAAGACTTCAACAGTTGAGCTCGAATTATACTATCCTTGCCGGAACAGCGAATATATAACAGGTGATTATGTTATTAGTTAAGATAATGGCTAGCTATTGCCATGGTTTTACCAACTGCAAATTTTAAATGTACCTTCACAAACAAAAAGAAATTAACATAGAAGTAATGGATAGGAATTACTATAATCGTGCTATTTTTGCCCATAAAAAGAAGAGAGATTGGATGTACAGAAAAATCAATTCAACAAATCTGTTTCTATAATCACACTAAGCTTATCTATCGCCCGATGGAGATTACTGTAAATATGATTTCTAAGACATTTTAAGTAATCATAATAAAATCTATGTTATATATTTTTGTCTATGGTCAGACAAATGATTTATTCAAATCTTGTGGGAACTTTTCGGTTTGTGTATTAGCAAAATGACCACCAAGGTTTCGTGACAATCGCATGTTTGTTTACATAAAACCTTTGTGCATTCCTCATCTCCTCTATGCTAGGCAAATTAAGAAACAATGTATACTTGGCAGTAGTATTTGCTACCAGACAATGCGGCTTTAACTTCTTCTTTTTCCCCTAATTACATGCCTTCTTCCACAAACTATCACATAAAATGATACCTGATGGTGAACAGAGCATACTGTAATCATTTTTGTAAATGTAGCGGTATAATTAATCGGGAAAAGATATCGAAATACAGTTCTAGCGTTAGATGTTGTAATTAGGAAGACAAAGTTACCACTATATTAATTTTTTATCAGCAGAAATCATAAAATGATCTGACGAGAGATTGCAGCGTGGTGATTTTTGGGTGATTTTGAACACGAAAATTAGTTGTCTGTCAAAATGATCATGGCATCAGTAAGTCAGAAGCAGGAATAAAAGTCATTAAGAAACCTTCTAAAGAACCTGAAACTCTAAAATAAACGAGACATATTTTGAAGTCTCTTTAACAGCGAAATTAATTCGAAGACAGTATAATCTCATTTCCGGTCTATTGCGTAAATCTAGGTTATATGACAAGGAAAGAGAGCGCGATTGCGCAATAACATTACAGTATTGAAAGTTTATCATAAGATTACGACACCATGTTAACCATTTTATGATGAGAACCACTAACATGGGAATAAGCCATCGTATAGCTGCAATCCGACGTAAACACAACTGCACTTACAAAATTATAATGAGGACAAAGGCCTGTATTTTAACATAAACATACTTACAGCAAAGATAATATTTAAGACACATTTTGCATTGCTTTGAACAACCAATGTGATTGACCATAGTAAACTATATGTATATAAAGGAAAGCTACGAATCCTAGGACAAAGTCTTCATGAAAACTTTCGTTTCTGATCAAGTCTGACTGATATATAGATATTATTTCAATATGTTTATGATTTAACATTTTAACAAATTACCTTAATTACATGCAGTTTGCATTTAACAAAGTTTCACGATTGATATCAATGTTAAACTAATTTAAGTTCAATATTAAGGCTAAAGCCGATAACTTTCTAGAAATTACGTATGAATTAAGGGGAAGGAATCACGTGATTTTGCTAACATCGTACCGCGGAAAAAATAATAAATATCAAGAACTAAGTATGCGAAAATACACGATATTTTTTCTCTGGAGAAATTCAGTTTTCTTTGATCAGTATATCAATGTTTTGTGCAGATAGGACTTCTTGTATTGGTGTCACACAAAGATTAATCAGCATTCAGATGTTTTATTAGAAAAACACTTTGGTACATGAGTTCGACGAGCTTTGGCTTTTCTGTAATTCCATTAAATATCTTTTTAACTTATTCACAGTTAGGTGGATCAAGAGATTTGTAATTATCGTGCATGTGCAGGATACAGAATTTATGATTCAGAAAAACTTTGTAAAAAAATATGTTACAGACAGGTTGATGACGATAAAGGTACTAAATTTCAGGAATGATGCATAATCTTAAGTTGTGTACCGTTAGAACACTTTTCTTTTTACCATTAAGCAAAATGCATCTTATTGAAACCCTCAGAATTTCACACTTACACTGTTTTGTAAATTTTACATGTAATTTTTTTTTTTTTTAAAAAAAAAGGTGAAAGTAGATGAAGAATTCCTATAATAGCGTTTTGGCAATTACAATGATAACTGGAAATCGGCGTTCGGTGAATATGAAAATTTATAAAAAGTAGGTCGAAGAAAATGTTCCAGATGATGGTAACTATCAATTAGACTTAATCAGTGGAGTTGGAATTTCAAATGAAGAATCGTTGGAAGTAATTAAGTGGCCCTGTAAAATTCCAGCTTGAATAAATGATACATGTATTCCTGATAAATAATGCTCAGTGTTAATTGTTTAAGTGTAATTATACAGTTTCACGAAGACTTTTTTAAAATATAGAATAAGATCAAATGTTACAAAATATCAAAGAGTAAATACCAAATAAGGATAATACCAAATAAGACAAAATGCCAAATAAAGAGAATTGTCAAATTGGATTTGACTATAAAAAAACGTTTTACGTTTATCATTTTCATCAGTTGTTACACAATCTTGTTTTACTCAAATGTTAACGTTAACAAAAATTATTCGAAAGTTTTCATGCACATGAATTTCTTACATATCGGTAAATCTGTTTAGTTTGATAAATATCGGAAACGCACAGCGATAATTGAGAAACGTGGCATTGTCGGATAACATTAGATATGGAATGTTCTGTCTTGTCTGCAAATTCTTGATCTAAACATTACATTTCAAGATAAGAAACGTCAAAATTGCGGCGTATATTTCCAGTCTTCTTATAATTATTTTTAACGAGACAAACTCCTGTCGGTGAATTGGTAAAATGGAAAACAATTCATTGTGGTTTAAACGAAAAAGTAATGACAGCAGAAAAAGTACTTGTCATTTCTTCTTAATGCCGAAGGCTCAAGTAAGCTATAATGAATGATGGACCGTCGTCCGTGCGTCCGTTCGTAAACTTTTCAATTTTCGTAGAAACCACCTAAGATATTTTGACGAAACTTTGTAGGAAGCAAATACTTAAGGTCTTCTACCAAGTTTATATTTTTTCAGTCAGATCGGGTCAGAGGTGGTTCCACGATGGGGCTAATAGGTCCGAAAGGACCTAAATCTATAGCACCGCTGCATAAATTGAAATACTAATTGCATCTGAGTAATCAACCTGGATATATAATTCAAGTTTGTATTTTTCATTGAAGTAGGAAAATCAATTAAGACTCATTTGGCGTCTTTTCAGATTTTGTTATTTTCATTCATTCTTGTACTTTTTCTTTGTTTTTCTACCCTTGATTAACTTTAATACGTTTATCTTTATATTTACCTGTAATAAGGTGAAGAAATGTTTTCCTGAAAGAATTTTGCTCAAATCATTTTTTTTCTTGAATTCTTGATGATTTTATTAAGACTGCAAAACGGAAGTGGTATTTTTTTCACACCTTCAACTTGTTTTTTGAAACCACAAAAGTGATTTTGACGAAACTTTACAGAGATAAAAGCTCAAAATCCTGTACCAGTTTTGTTTTATTTGGCCAGATTAGCCTTAACATTTGTAGATTGAGCTCAGGTGAGCAATTTAAACCAATTTGTTGCCTCCTGGTTTATTTGTTAAAATCACGTTTTCAATAATACAATGAAAGAATAAGATATATACAAGCATAAGATACTTTAGGAGTAAAGCATGAGTTTCGAAGTGATATAACAGTTAATATATGGGCATTTGTACGGTTAAATGTGTTATACGAAGTAATTTCAAAGTTAGACACGAGACATAAAGTGATGTAATGTTTAAAGGGCATCAGCCTTGTTTACAAAGAAAATATACTAGCGGAAAAAACTGTGTAGTTTAGTAATTTCATTTGTAGATTCATATACAATATATTATGTTGGAATATGTATAACATTATTTAATGTAATGCAAATTCTTTCAATTGAAACATCAATGTACATTATAGTTGGTACGAACAGACACTGAAAGTAAGGGGGTGCAAAAATGTTTCACAAGTTTAAGACTTGTATGACCGCCTTTTCCACTGGTGCATTCTTCACACCTACGACGCATTGAACGAATCGGGTTATGCAGTTATTGCCCTTCACTGTCACCAAAAGGGTCCTTCCATGTGCTGTAATTCCACTCCAGACCATAGTGCTCCCTCTGCCGAATTGGCGCGCTGAATAACACAGAAAAACATTCGTTCAACAACCTTAAAATTGTTATTTGATATAAAAATCGGATTAATAAATGTAGATCGATGTCTCAAGTAAATTTAAACATCGGGTCGAACTGATTTAAAGTCGAAACACCCGTGGTAACCAATGTAATTCATCTAAGACCACCTGGCTAGACTTTAAAAATTGGCAGAAATTATGCAAAAACACAGACATTAATGTAACATTCACCGGCACGACGGTAAGCCAGAACTCGGCCGTCAAAGCTATCAAGATGAAATCTCGACTCGTTTGTAAACAGAACTTCCGCCCAATCTCTGTTATTGAAACGACGATGCCTCCTACACCATGCTAACCTGGCAACATGTTGACGCCAGAGCAAAACAGGATAGGATAGCAGGACGTCGAGGTCGGATGTTGGCCTCTCGCAATATGTTATTTACGGTACAAGGACTTATCCAAGGGATGTTTATAGCGGTTAAAGAAGTCGATTGGAATCGATTACGCAAATGTGATATACGTATCTTGCCGATGTGACGTCACACGCGGGCGTCTTGATCGTGGACGTTTCCAAACGGTGCAAGTTTGCTAATATCGTCTCCATTAAGCATTTACAGCGTTAATATGAACCCCAAACTGCCTTGCCACATTGCTTCGAGACATCTCAGCTTTCAGCATCCCAATAGCACGCAAACGATCATTTTCAATCATGCGAGGCATCTCTTAATCAAATTTTTTCCCCAAAAACCAATGTTTTTCTCTTTCAATACATTAAATATTGTCAATGAATGCAAGAACTTCTAATCGATTACTAACCACGTGTTGCTTAGGTTCGAAACTCAGAAAAGCTTGCTGTGGTCAACTTGGCGAATCGAACGCAATATTTGATTACTCAAGCACGCGTTTAGTATATTAACCTATGACTTTAAGAATAAAGAGCGATCAAAGAATACTTTCAATGATTTCATCTATTTTTAAGTATATTTCCTGGACATTCTATTGATTTATACTTTGGTATCTGAAATTTTTTATATGCAGAGTTTCCTTTTTGGCTAGTATATTTCGATTTTTTTTTTTTTACTACTTGTACTTGATGTACAATAAAAATTAAGAGCTATACACAGGTATAAAAAAAACTTTTATTCCAATACACTTTGTAAAAATTAGTCAGTTCCACTGAGGTATTCATATACAGATAGTAAGTAATCAATAGTAAGGGTAAATCAATTGAAAAGTGCCAAACTGGTTTTTCAAGCAATTTTCACTAAATATGTAGGAATTTTAGAATTGTAATGCCTGTGTATATCTTTATTTTTGTTATTGTATATCAATCTAAATAGAAAAAAGGGAAAAATAATTTTTGAAAAATGCACACCTAATGCCCCTTTATGGTTACGTCACGACGTAATTATGGTTGTCACACGAGGTATTTGCATGGTTCATCATGTGTATAATGGGGCCACCCAAGGTACCAGAAAATATTGGCTTTTATGTGCAGGTGACCCTTATACACAGCTTTAATTTAGTTGAAGTATGCAGTCAACGGACTTGAAACAATTGGCCTTTATAAACAAGTAATCCTTATATCGAGGTGGTCGCTATAGCAGGTTTTATTGTACATGGTTAACCATGTGATACAGAGTGATATTCTGGTTAAGATACGAAGTAATAGAATAATTCTGAGTTCTTCCAAATTTTATTACTTACAAATAATATTCTGTCTGTAAAATTATCCTCTTTGGAAAAGTAATATTAATATTGCCTGTCAAACTGAGCCATCGCCTTATTAACGATCAATAGGCAAAAAACTCACAAAATTGGAAGTCAGGTGACAGGCAATCAAAACTAATCTCGGAACTCTTCTATTGCAAAAAAAACATGAGATATGAAGTAATTATCCATGTAATACAATTTTTATGATACGAATTGACGTTACCGTTAAGGTGAAAATACGAGGCATTGCAAGGTAAACCATATGATACAAATATTATTTTTTGGTTTCTTAATTGAAAATCATTTCCGTTTTAAAACTCAATCTATCGTTAATTTATAACTCTAAACGCAATTAACGTCAAGGGACGGTTACACAGAAAATACATTAGAAGTTTGTAATGCCCCCACATAAAGCTGTCTCAAACAACAATACATTTCTTAACTTTGTACAAAGAGTAATCAATGTATCCATTCCTTAGATCGGAACATGCTTTCACTACTAACGTTTTAGAAGTAATTATATAATGTGTTGAAGACGAATTCTGTAACCAAGTATTCCTGACATGAGTGAGGCACAAAAAACACCAAAATATTGGAAATTTGTATCAATTTCAATACACGAATCTTTCCAACCATACAATGCAACAAAAGTAGGAATCTGTATCTAACAGAGCATTGGTAGTCTTCTATTCTACATAATCAATTATTTATCGAAAACGAAACCAAATGCCAGTGCTTTCAATATATGTAATTTCAAGTTGATTCTCTGTATAAATATGGAAATTATAGAAACATAAAATCATAATTCTCCATTCGGCTAATGGTACCAATTCAATTGTCAGTTCTTGTATTACTAATACACGGAATTTACGATTTTATTATCGAGGCTTTACGAGAAATTTCTGTTCGCCTTATTAATAATTGAAGGGTTAAGATTGATTTTTTTTGGTTTATTTTTTAGATAACTTTACTGGTAGATTATACATTGTTGATAGAAGAATTTTCATTTCTTCTAAATTCATTTCATATACATATGTCAATGCCATATATAAGAGTCTTGTTTGCGATTACTCTGTTTCACTAATTGAAATGTTGTGTTGCCTTTCCGTTGGCGGTTGTTGAGACGTCTATACCAATTGTGACGAGGATTTACTCCTCACGTATTTCATTGGACTTGGCTGTGGACACACGGCGGATGTGACCGGTCGACAGGGGATGCTTACTCCTTCATGACACCTGATCCCACCTCTTGGTTTCTAGAGGTCCGTGTTTGTCCATTTTTACCGGATTTGCATCTATGTCCTGGACATTCTATTGATTTATACTTTGGTATCTGAGATTTTTTATACACGTAAAAAAATCGTAAGTAAGTCGGTATAATAACCTCGTTTGCAATAACATTTTTTTCACTAATTGAAATTCTGAACTGCTTGTTCGATAGCGGTTGTTAAATCGTCTTTGCCAATTATGGCTTTATTTGACTTTATTTGTGGACTCATGGCAGGTGTGGCCGGTCGACAGGGGTTTTTTACTCTTCCATAGCACCCGACCAATTCGTTCAGATATCCGTGTGTGCCTAATTTTCCCCTGGTTTTTATATTGTCTCTTACGATTAATACTTTAGTATCTGTGATTTTATATTTAAAAAGCGAAAGCAAAGATGTGATACATACGATATTCCGTATAAGAGCACTTCTAATTATTAATGTATAAATGCATCATATATTAACACCATATACAGGCAATACCAGGACATTACTTCTTAAATTTAGAAAATTGGCGATTGGAAAGCCGAAATAATCACGATTGTCGTATAGGCTATAGCAAGTTTACTCTTCTCTCTATACTTTCTAGTTCGTTGGGATATATATCTCATTGACATATGTATGCAAGTTGTCATTATTAACTGACAAAACGACGTTGGTATACGCAATATACACAAGGTTTTCTTCTTTTGATTCAGAAGCTTCTAAAAGATATCTGTTTCGTACGGAATATTGGCTAAATCTAAGACTTACATTAAGTGTACTTTTAAGTCTACACTTAAGACCTATTCACAAACGTAATCGTAAGTCTGGTTGTAAGTCTTGCACTTAAGACCAATATTGACGTTAGCAATGGACATTTGCGCCTGCGTTATACCACCGAACCCGCTGAATGCTAAAATCTAGTGGCCTTACCTAACCCGAATTTCGATCACAGTCAATACATTAACGCTTTCCTTGCAATGGCGTAATTCTGCTAACAATAACACCAAAATCATCCGACATTGATTTCATTCATAAAACTAAAATCGAGTGCATGTTATACAATATATACAGTAAATAATTATATGACGCCAAGGAGTCAAACGATCGGATTTTGACATCATGGACAGTTTAGAAGATTTGTTGTTTATTTTTTATAGAGACAACTGTTTGAAAAAGTGTATCTGCATATGCACTTACAAACTCGCAAATTATGTGAAAAAGCACAAATTGATGAGGACAATATAATAGGATAATAGGTAAATAAGACTATTTTTAGATGTGTGTCACTCGGTCTTGTGAACAAATTAATAGAATTTCTCAGAATTTGTACACCCTGTTCGTGCTAATATGCTCATCCTGCATTAAGCCTAGATATATAGCCTATACACGATGGTTGTGCAAATAGATTTTCCGGATATATATGCACGACGACCAGGTACATAGACTCGTCCCGTCTGCCATACTAGATATTTACCCAATACATTTGTCCTACAATAATAATTTGTCCAGTATCATACTGTAATATCATTTGCTTAGTTGGTTACGACAATAAGATTATACTTAAGAGTGGTCTGAGTTGTCTTAGACTTACGCACAATTTTCACACGTTAGTGTAAGTCCAAGTTTCTTGGTCGATATGGACGTACTCTTAGAGCTGCACTTATGTGTAGACTTAGGTTTCTTTGTGAATAAGACCCCTGGTCAGTCTATACAGGGGCACAATTGGTTCCCACTGGCCTGCCGACAGTATGTTGAACGATCAGGTCTCGTCCAACATTAGAAATACATTTTTGTTAAATTTTTAGCTCCATTACAGCAAAAAAAAGTATATAGAAATTAAAACTCAAAATACTTTTGTTTATCCTAACTTGTTTCTAGTTATCGAAAGAGGAGATATTCTATTAACCTCAGTTAGCCTTATGATTTGCAAATACTTTTGTGTAAACACTTATAATATAAAAAAAAACAAATATCATACAAAACGTTATATTAACAAACGTGTAACTAAGACATTTCGATGCGTGTGCTTGTTTGATCACAAATCACTCGAGATCTTATATTTACGTCTTTACTTTAATAATTTCATGGATATATGAATTTCGTGTTAAAGTATCCCTAACATTCAACTTTAAAAGTAAATGAGACTGTAATTATCATTTGAGTCATGACTTGGTTTTATGTTAACATTTAGCGCATTTCCATAACAGCTGTATACTAAATAACAATTAGATGTGTAAGCTCTACTCTTATCATCATTTAAATTCCTGTCTATTGATATTTAAATTCCATGGATGTGCTTTCTATCGAATATTTATGAATGCAAAAACCAATGTATTTGTTGTAAATTTAATTAAGTTCCTGAATTACTGGAATTGATCTTAAAAACCAAACTAAACAAATGTATATAATTTTGTTTTTATATTAGATGGTACATGTATATCATGTTGAATTATAGCAACTAGGATTATTCATAAAGACTGTGTCAGGATTGTAAGCGAGCGTAGCAAGCTCTTTATGGTAAGGAGGTAGAAAATGAGCTATGTGTAAGCACGATCCAAAAACCTTCGTCAAAACGTGCTTTTTGAAAGCGATTATTGGATAATGTTCATAATAAAAATAGTTTAATTAGATGATAAATGAATAACAATAACTTATTGAACAAGATATTTATTTTTCATGTAAAATGGAATTTTTAATGATCTGGTTTCTTCGAAATATGCTAGTAATTGATCTGATTCCTGTCTTTCTTTACTCCTTCTTCATAGTAATATGTCTACTTTAAGCGAGTTCTGTTATGGAAACAAATCTAAATTCTTCTCACTTAATTGGAAATGTATTAGAAATAAACAAAAACAAAAAATCATTAAATTCATTAAAAATCTTATTCTCGAAAATTTTAGTGCAGACCCCATAATTAACACGAACATCATGTGATTCATTTAAATTGCATGCGATTTTCCTAACCCAATGCATTACGTTATAATGCATCAATAACCAACTTCGCTCGATTTCAGGCATTAAAAGTTTAACACTGGATATTCATATATTGAATGCTCGTGCATTAAGAGGCTTCAAAAGGGGTCAAAGCTTAGCTTAAAATTTTCATCTCCTAAACAATGACCTAATTAAAAAAATTGCAAATGGATACAAAATCTGTTACAAATGAGAAACTAGAGCGCTTCAAATGTACGGTGTTAACAAATTTTCAAAGAACCCAAAATTAATTCACTTCTATATAGATATATATGAGAAATCTGTATGGATTTTTTTTTTTAATTAAATGATTACTCTAGCAAGAGTTAAATGCCATTAGTTCAAACGTATAGGTGACAGGCACCTAAGTAAACAATGACAATATCAGTTAAATCATTGAGTAAATTATGTCAGCTGAGCACCTTACGGACCATTCGGTCTTTTATTTGTTGCCTCGAATGTTCTTCTGTCGCGTTATGTGATGTGAACATTGATATAATGAGAACATGAAAGTTAACTAGTTCTCTGTGGACTGGTTAAAGGAATGTCACGTTTCATACACTGAAGGAATATTGTCACAGGTTTTTATATCTCACAATTTTAGCTTCGAATCCCTTCTTCCATTCAATAATCACCTTATTATATAATTTTAATCGGCAAACCTCATAAATATATAAATATCTCAGATACCACAGTGTAACTCTTCATGATATCCAAGTCGCATATACAAATCTGGTAAACAATGGACAAAAAAGGACATCTGGAGATGCATAGATGGAATCAGGTGCCACAGAGAGTTAAACAACCCGTGTTGATCGGTTAAACCCGCCATTAGTCCACCGTCAATCCAAAATGAAATAAGTGAGGGAATACCGGAGACATTGGTAGAACAAAGATAGAGCGGAAGGACAAACGGGTATAATGCAAATATCAATTCTTTATCGGAATTCAAAGACAACAGAATAAGAAATACTATCATCTGAGGTGGGATCAGGTGCCATGGAGGAATAAGTATCTCGTTGACCGGACACATCCGACCTGAGTCCACAGTCAAATTCAAATGAAATAAATGAGGAACAAGTCCTTGTCACCATAGGTACAGACGACTCAACAACCGCTATCATTTAAATGAAAAAGGGTAATCGCAAACAAGAATATTATATCGACTGTAAAATTTTCGGATCGTTGACATTAGTCAAGCTTTCGAAAAACTGTGTCAATAACTTTTCAATTAGTAGTTTACATCTGTATATAAAATGATCATATGTTGAACAGGCCGTCATATCGGATCTTTTGTGAGATTTAAACATCATACGCAGGTGATTGCGGGATAGTACTACGTAATTGTGGAAAATTCACGATGGTGAAAACCGAAATCGTCGCGTTTGCCATATATCCTGGAAGTAAATTATATGATAAAAATAATCTCGAATGTAATTTACGTATCGTATTTAATCGAATTTCGTATGATAATCTCTTTTTAAAAATAAAATACAATATAGTTATCTGTAAAACAAAACATCTAATTGGACATTTACATTTATAAATAGTTTATATAAGAAATCAGAAATCGTTTTCAAAAGTATAGCTATTTTATCCACATACGCTGTAATGAGTTGATGAACTTAATAAATCAAATCAATAAATTATGTATTTCAGTTTAGAGGAACGTCTTATGGTACTAAAGAATATAATTTTGTGAAAATTAAGCGAAAGAGAATGTCATTTAAAGATGTAGTTTGGGATAATACATTGCAGACTTGGCAAAAACAGGTATAGATATTGCGATGCTAACCATAGATAACACTAAGACCACCCATGATGGACTTGCCTCTCCTTAATGCTTGTGATCTACATGTGATCTGCCTCTTTAATTTCATATATGAACATGAGTTCTAAGCAGCACATATAGGCCTCATTCCTATTTGATGAAATATTAATGATACTACGTGTATTTGGTTGTCTAACAATAGAACAAACGGGTATAAAATGAGTCAATCCAGGTCTATCGAATCTCCAGGTACAGCAGAGGTACCCCCAAGGAAATTAGAAATTCCTAATACTAATTCAAACCATACGCCTCTAATCGTGTTAAAACATATACAAAACATTTTTACACATTTTTATTAAAGTTAAATTAACTGGTAACGTTAATGATATGATGTTTGAAATGAATAACAACTATATGACGTGACGGAGAGTAATTTGTCTTCACTTCATAACAAGTTTTGTCACGCGGAAAGTGAATGTCAAATTTGGACAAAACGATAAAACACGATATAAATCTGTCTTCTGCTTCTTCCAATGTATATATACCATTCATTAGCAATTTGTAAGAGTATCATACAATAGTTTCGACGCCATTTTGGAGAAAAAAATCTTTTGAAACTCGTATGCGAAATCAATCAAGATCATGTTGATAAAGCATTAGCCTATCTGAATTTTACATGAAGTTTCAAACTAATATATCATGTGGATAAAAATGCCATACTGTTTTGTATGCAATGAATATGATCAGGTTTAGATTCACGTAATTCCGGATATAGAACTTTATATATAATTCATATAATCTATCTTTTATTGTTCCATGATTTCAAAAATGCTTTATTTGAATAACGTCATCCAAGATAGTTCCTTATACCGTCCATGATTAATATATATATATATATTGTACGTATTCTATTCCGTCTCCGGTTTTTGCTACTAGTTTCAGAGCCATTTTTGTAAACTCTGTAAAACATGATCAAATTACTCGTATAAACGTATAAAATCACATGAATATTTAATCTACTATATGTTAAACAATCAAAATATAATTATGACGGCTACAGAAATTCCAATATCCAATCATATCAAAGGTAAACGAAATATTGCAGACAATTGTTTTTCAAAATACATGACTCGAACTGTCATATTTCGAGTAAAGTACTTGGCTTGCACCACTCCGTATTGATATTACGTGGCTTTTATGTCATAATAATTGTGCTTTGTGTAATATAGATAATCTACATTTCATGTTGATGCGTATCTTAATGTATATAAAACTACACGTGTTTGCTAACTTTTATACCAATGTTGTGACAAATGTAATACCGAGAACGTTAATATGATATTATGGTTTAAATGCTGTATATGTGATGAAGATATAAAATTCCCCCTTGTTATCATTTAGCAGATGTGAAGATAATTTTGATATACAGTAAAATATAATAAGTTGTCATAAAGCAGTTGGCTAATTCATCACTATCCAAAGACAACATAAATCGACTTTATGTGATCAATTGACAAAAGCTTAACACAATAATACCGAAGAATTTACATAAGTCTGAGAAAATTCTCAACTTTGGGTAATCCTAAAATATGGTTGACTACAAAGGTCAAATTAGAAATTTTCAGATTTCTGTTACTTCAATAATTTCATGGTGCTAGGCCCAGAGACATTTGCAAATTTCTAGTTAGTATGACAATAATATAAACTTTACGTTTTCTATTTCGCATTTAACACATACTAGAAATTGTAATATTTGTGAGTATTTTTGGTATAGCGTGGGTGGTATATAGTAAGTGTGGAAATTGGGCAAAATTTATACATTGATATCTATATTTATTTCATAAATGCCAGAGACAGATGGTGTACTATGTTTACATATTAAGAAAGACATAAAAACATCTGTTGTACTCAGATTTGTGACTACAATGGGTAACAATGAAACGTCGCATAAGTGTTTACTCTGTCGACTTTCATTTTCGATGTATAGATTTTGTCATCACCAATGTTAATGATTACTACTTAAAAATATCTTTAATAGTTTCTGCTCAGACCATTTAAGAAGACATATCATTTCTATATGATTATTGTTCACGTTCAAGTGATACTCTACATAATTATATATAAACTACAACCATATCCTTCTTTAGTTACAATATTTCCCAGTAATCATAAATGGCTAATATTGTTATTTGTTTGTATTGATTCAATACAATGGTGCCATATTGACATACATCTAACTCAGTAACCAATAAACTGCAATATACCGAAGTGATATATATGGCACGCCAAAATCACATTAATGAGTTAAACCTAGTTTCTCTTCAATTAATGTGGGTTACGAGTTAAACGTAAATGTAGTTAATCCTAATTTTTCTCGTAACCCAAATTAACTGGAAAAATCTAGGTTTAACTGAGAAAAACTAGGTTTAACTGCGCAATGTACTCTTTAATGCGATTGTTGCGCAGTTTAACTTAGCTTTTTTTCTAGTTTAACTGATAAAGCACAACGAAATAATGAGTTAAACCTAGTTTACAATAATTAGTTAATCCTAGATTTTCTCGAAATAAACGTAGATTTTTTTCTCATTTAAACCTCTCCAGATAAAGTGGGTTTGGAGTTAAACCTAATTTTTCTCAAGTTAATATCAATTTTTCTCGTACCCCGCATTAACTGGAGAAAATTGAGTTTAACTAAGAAAAACTAACTCGTTAATGTGATTTTGGCGTGCCATAGATATACGTATAAATAGGCACCATCCCTGTGATCAAATTAAGTACAGTACTACTTAAAGGGTCATTAGCTGTGGTTTAATAAAATATTGTTTTCCGTTTTTACTAGGTAAATTGATATAAATAACATAGAAAGATATACACCGGCATAAAAATTCTCTAATTCCTATATATTTTGTGAAAATTGCCAGAGATACCCAGACTTGGCCATTTTTTATTTGCAACTGATAAACTCAACGATATTTTCACAAAATATACAGGAATTTAAAGTTTTATGCCAGTGTATAGCTCTTAATTGTTGTTGTAGTTGATGTTACATCAAATACAAGTTGTAAAACTAAGAAAAATCGAAATAAGTTTTGATAAACACAGCTAATGCCCTTTAAAGAATTTACAAAGCACTTAAAGTCTGAGTCGTCCTCATCTTAAAAGTCTTTTCATCTATTAAAATATATATTTATACATACCAAACTATTAACAATATTGAATGTCATAGACAACAAACATTTTAGAATTAGTGATTAAACTATGAATGGATACATGCCTCTGATCTGTAGGTATTAAGTGAATTATTATCAAATACAAAACTTTAACAAAGCCCATACCCGGAATGACTGATGGAAGAAGAAAAAAACCTTATCCCAAATTTCACTGGTTGGGGACTATTGATCATTCAAAGTAAAGATTTGCTTTGTTTTGAGAATCTCAAGACAAAACAGAAATGGGATCAGATGCCATGGAGAAATAGACGCATCTCCTGGGTTGTAGTCATCTGTAAGACCTTTAGTTGTGTACACTAACCATAACAACATGTAAATTTTCAGTGTGCGTTGTTGGTAATAAAGATCGTAGTGACTATAGTTCATACCTAATAGTTTCTTGACTTTTGGGAAAAGCAAAATTAAACTTTTAAGCAGAAAGTTTATTTCATATACAGTAAAACCTGCTTCAGTGACCAGCTGTGTATAAAGACCATCTGGTTATAGAAACTGTTTTTTTTTCTCCAATAGTACAATTTGAGTACAAATTAACCTCTATATAAATACCACCTCCCTATAAATACTGGTTTTGTTGTGTCCCTAAGGGGGGCTTTATATACAAGTTTCACTACATTGAAATGTCATTTCAGCCATACTGTGTTTATTAGATGAATGTTTATAATCCTATTTTTGTTCAGTTAAACTTTGTTTTTCTCCAGTTAAATCTAGTTTCAAGAAAAACAAGGTTACATTAGAAAACAATGAGTTGAATTGATATAATTTGATTCTTGCATAACAATTTGAGTTTACCGGTTAAATTGATAAAAACAAGATTTAACTGAGCAAAAATCACATTTATTTTTTACTCATTTTATTTTGGGTCGGTTTTTCTCAGTGTACCCAGTTTTTATCGAGGAAAATTATGTATTCCTTATTTCTGATATTTTGGTGCTGTTAAACCTAGCTTCTCTCCAAAATTAAATTTAACTGAGAAAAACTGAATTCAACTCATTGATGTAATTTTGATAAATCATAGTTATTCATATAAAGGACCCATTTTACATTGACATAGTGCACTATAATACTACGACTGAAAGTGTGTGCGATATTGAACAACTGTCCGAAAGTACTCTTAGTATGGCAAATATTGACATCACACTAAAAGTATCTCTACAAACCATTTATAATTGTATACATAAAAGTAAATATGCATAAACAATTTAGAACATGTTTGTGAATCAATACCGAGTCTGATATCCGTTATTTCTGCAATGTCAACATGCGTCAGCTTGCATGATGAAAATTAATGTCGTCTGTTTTCTTTGATGCAACACTTACACAAAACGGATCAAATTATATCACTTAAATATGTACATTGACTGGGAGAATAGTTTGTTTAAATCAATGCATGTATTATTACTCTGTTGATTTAAGTGTAATTTGAATATTGAAACTGCGTCAGCATTTTTATTTTTCCTCCCTTCATTTGAACTGTGAAAATTTGTTTTTAAACTATTTATTGTAATCAGTATAGTGTAGAGATGCCGAATGCGTCACAGAGCGGAAGGAAACTATGCTAAAATATGTTTACTTTGTTTATTAACATATGAATGTTTTCTGCCACAGTGTCTCTATTTACCGAAAAACGTTTGCTGCACATCTATACTAACATAACGATTTACCAACCGATCACATCAACTGTACAAACAAACTTAATGCGAACGGTATCGACCCTCTTATTTTACATAACCCTATATTAGATCTTGAATGCATAGAAGAGATACAACAATTGTCGAAATTTTAATCAAATATCTGTAAATGCCTAATCAAACCTGATAAAGGAGAGCAAAATTGACCCACTCCTTAGTTCATCAATTTGCTTATACAACAGCCCTATTGACCTCTGAAATGATTATTGCGCCGATATTGATCATAAGAGTAAATACACGGACAATGAAATAAGAAGCTATCCTAAGAAGTTACAAGGAACGCGTAATTATTTACTTCAGCAAAATAGAAACAAAATTTAATATATTGTACTTTTTGGTGTTGCTATCATCATTCAAAACAACGGAAGACCAATAATGATCGTAATATGAATATGAATGATTATATTTTGTGGTTTATTTACATCTGGGTTACGGGCATACTTTTGCACAATTTGTTCATCATGGGTAACTTCAAAATAAAAGTATTTGCTAATTTTGTTGATTATTGCTCTGCTTTGATTTTCACAATGTCTGTTAGAGATCCAAACACTTTTGTATTCCAGTCTTTCAATGAATAAAGACTTGTGGTCTGTATAAAGGTTATATTTCTTTATAAGTTCTGTAATTTTATTAAAATGCAATTAAGGTCAATTACCGTTGTTTTTAATGCTTTTTACATAGATTAAAGAGAACTTGAGAAACATTGCGAATGTTGTTGTTTTCCTTGTGTTTGATGCTTCTTGCATATAAATACACCAATAAAGATCTTCATCAAGTTTGTCTTTTTGTTTCTTGAGTTATGGTCATATATGAATTTTAAAGTTAAATCAATTATTGGCAAATGCATGGGTCTACTTTGAAAAAAGTGCCTACCCCATCGAGTGTCTTATTGTGTATTTTTGGACTGGACAAATATTACTATTTCAGTCAGTTCAGGATTGCTTTATTGAGTTAAAAATTGTTTGGTAGGAAGTCTGTCTTTATTAGGCTCCAGTTTGATTGGACGCATGTCCCTAGGAAGAAACCACACTCAGTCTTCTGGTGCCAGACAGTTTTAGTGGAGGAGATGAGATTGCGGTTATAATGTACCTGGGGAGAAATCACCGGCGTTCTGCAAGTAGACTGGTAAATGTTCTCACAAAACTATCTTACGTTCTAGCAGGACATGAAACTGATCTGACTAGAGGTAAGAGGTTTAAAGCGCAATGCATTTACCACTCGGCTAGGGAATCCGCCTTATTTTACTTTAAACAATATACCTTTACTAGCGGAAAAAGAAACTGTGTATACTTCAAAGTTAAATAAAACATAAAAAGTATTCTTTGACCGCTCTTTATTCTAAAAGGCATAGGTCAATACACTAAACGCGTGTTTGAGTACTCAATTTGTTAAACATCATGTTCGATTCGCCTTGATGGCTTTTCTGGAGTTTCGAGCCTAAACGACACATGGTTAGTAATCGATTATAATTTCTTGCATTCATTAACAGTATTGAATGTATTGAAAGAAAAAAAAATTAGGAATAAACTTTGATTGAGAGATGCCTCGCATGATTAAAAATGATCGTTTGCATGCTATTGGGATGCTGGAAGCTGGGATGTCTCAAGGCAGTTTGGAGTTCATATTAACACAGTAAATGTTTTATGGAGACAATATCAGCAAACCGGCACCGTTCGGGACCGCCCAAGATCAGGACGCCCGCATGTGACGTCACTTCGGCATGACACGTATATACGGATGTCACATTTGCGAAATGGAGTCCAATCTGCTTATTTTTCCGCTAGAAGCATCCCTGGGCTTCGACGGATAAGTCCTCGTACCGTAAGGAACAGATTGCAAAAGACCAACATCCGTCTTCGACGCCCTGCTATCCGTCCTGTTCTGCTTTGGCGTCACTGTGTTACGAGGTCAGCGTAGTGTAGGAGGCATCGTCGTTTCATTTACAGAGATTGGGCGGAAGTTCTGTTTATGGACGAGTCGAAATTTCATATCGACAGCAGTGACGGTCGTGTATGGGCTTACCGTAGTGCCGGAGAAAGTTACATTGACGCCTGCGTTGTTCAGTGCGGCCAATTCGGCGGAGGAAGCGTCTGGGGTGGAATTACACTACATGGAAGGACCCCTTTGGTGATAGTGGAGGACAATTTAACCGGCGTACCCTACCGTGATTCCATTCATTCACAACGACCAGCGTAACGTCATTCTGCAGCAGGACAACACGCGACCGCACATCGCACGCGTTGAGACTATCTACAACACCAACTGTCCTACCCTGGCCTGCGATGTCACCGGATTTATCTCCCATAGAATATGTTTGGGATGAAATGGATGACGTCTACGTCAAGAGCCAACCCCCTCCCTTGCCACGTTGGACGCTTTGTGTCATTCTTTATTGCACATATGGTGGAACATCCCCAGGCATTTCTGCATAACCTAATTCATTTAAGTAGGTGTGAAGAATGCATCGGTGCAAATATCGGTCATACACGCTATTAAACTTGTGAAACTTTTTTGCACCCCCTTTTTCAGTGGCTGTACGTATCAACCATAATGAACATAATCCGTGATTTGATGTTTGAATTGAAAGACAATGCATTTTATCAAATAATGATATACATAATGCAAAATAATATTCTGTATATGAATCTATAAATGAAATTACTAAACACGGTTTCTAAATTACTAATTACAGTTTCTTTTTTTCATCTAGTACATATACATATATATCATATACCAAAGAATAAATCCTCAGGTTGTCCAGAATCATGCCGAAATCAGCATGAGCGTTAGGTTCCTGGGATAGCTTAGTTAAATGCATGCTCTTCAGTGTTGTACGTTGTACCCTTTTCCTGACAACGCGGGACTAACTTGTAAACGGGTATTATTCTTAAACGATCCCGTATGACTGTAGGCCTACAATGCATCAAATCTTTGGTAGATTTCTTTTCCTTGCCAGCAAGCAGGTTCTTAAATGCTATAACATACATAAAATAGTAAACAAAATCAGGTTTAAAAGAAAATTTCACACGTGTTGTATCAAATGTATTATGGCCGTTTCCCTAGTGAATCGTTCTCTTATAGTGTTGTTAAGGTAATAATAGATATTTGCGTACAACATGCGGTAATAATAAGATGACGAAAAATGTTTATGTATTCATCTGAAGCGGAATTTATTCAGTCTCTGATCTCCACATGAAAGAAACAGTTAGAATCTCGGTTCAATTTTACTTACAGGTACATCGACGACTTCTTGTCTATAAATAAAGCAGACTTTCAGCATTACTTCTGTCAGATGTATCCTGTTGTGCTTGAGATCAATGAGGCAACAGAGAGCAGGACATATTCTTCTTACCTAGGTTCACTCCTGTCGGTTGGGAAAGACGGTCTACTTCACAGCTCCCTTTATGACAAACGAGACGCTTTCAATTTCCATATCATGAACTTCCCGTTCCTGACTATTAATATCCCGTCTTCTGCCTCTGGCGTTTTCATTTCTCAACTCATACGCTATGTCAGCGTATGCTCCTCTTATGAATGTTTTATTCTGATAGCCAAACGACTCGCCAATAAACTACTCACACAGGGATACAATGTTGAACGCTTGAAATCGTTACGCAGGAAATTTTATGGTCGATATGGGGATCATGTTAAACAATTTTAAGTCCGATAGTATTCTGCAGCACGACCATATACATTGACTCCCTTTCGCCAATCAGATCTGGAGCTGACTGATGAACTTTTCACCGAGCTTGACCTTTTCATCTAATTTAACTTTTTTTCTCATTCATGTTTATTCTCATTTTCTTATATTTTTGTTTACAGTGTTCATTTTTTTGTTATAACAATATACCTTTATTATTTATATACATTGTTTTTCCATTCTAAGATGAAATTTCCCCCTAAATCAATTGTTTTGAATCATCTACAGTGTATTTTGATTGCGCATCAATGTATAAGGAGCTGGATTTATATAAGCGAATTGTACGCACTATGCAATTAATCATTCAATAAAATATGTTTAAACTAATTTAACCTTTTCACCAGACTCAAGAGGTTTGCATGGAACATCTGTGGCATGCTTCCGGGGGACGCTGACTCCTTTCGTACACCTGGTTCCATGCCGTTTGGGATTTGCAATTGTTCCTCATGTTGAGACTGGTGTCATATCTAATTTGTCGTATGCTAATGGGCTTGGAATTTCGAATATTCACAGGTTCTTCTACATTTATTTAGATAAGCCTGCTAAGAAAAATACCCAGACAAAGCTTTCCTTTAATGCATTTTAAAATCCACCTGCATCTTGCAACTCTGCATTTCCTTCACCGATACTACTAGTCCTAGAAATTAAAATTTCAATTAAAATTCTTTAAAGCACCTGATCCCATCTCTGCATTTCCCAGAGATCCAGGTCTCTAAAATATTTGTATATAATCGCTCAGACCTTGTTACTGTCAAAACTTATTTCCATAATTTATACATTCAACACATGTCTTTCTCAATATTATAAACATAATACCAAAGTCATAATGAAACTAATCTAGACTTAAACACAGATCGGATCAGAAATATAAATATCTACATTGTTATATTGCAATATATGCTAATCGTTTTATTTAATGATTTTCAGAGAATATTTTTAAATCAGTAAGCAACGGAATAACTCGTCTCCCTTTTTCTGTAACATTGGTAGATAGTAATTTGTATATTGAATTATATTATCGCCTGTGGATTAACCTATCGAAGTTCAATAAAAAGCCAACTTCCAAGAGATTCGTCATTTTAAGAGAAACAGTACAGGAGCCCGTTTAGTGGAAATTAGTGGCATTTTAAAAATCAAAAAGATAATCATGGAACAAGCTTACATGTGATTATTTTCAGGTAGATGTAGCAAAATGACTCTAAAGGCAACCAGTAAATACAAAAACGGTAGCTGTTGATGAGAGATGGAACATTTGTATATACTATGTAATAAGAATACAGAATTTAAACATCTTAATGTATTGCCTACTTAACAAATGCTAGCATGTCATTTGTGTCAGTTTTAAAAAATCCATCAATTTTTCTCCTGTCATATATCAAGCTATATTTCAATTACTCTTACATTTATGAGAATATCATTAGATTTATCTTCGTTATTTTGTGACTTCCTAACACAATGTATGCCAATAGATCATACCGCGATGTTTCCCAATTGATTTATATACCTACCAATAACACAATATAATGCATTGAGTAATTTTTATAAGTTCTTATGTATGGCACTATATAACATGGTTGGATAAGGCAAGGAAATAAATAAGAAATTGTTAACAAGTGCAACATCCGTAAAGCAATAAACACAATAGTTATGAAAGCAAGCGCTGGACGAACTTCACGCAAACGTCAGAACTTTGCGTCAAACGAGGGTACGCCTGACATCATTGAATGGAACATGTTTGCTAAAGTTTTGATCAGCAACACTTAAAGCGGCATTAGTTGTGTGTTTGCCGAAAATTATTTCGACTTTTTCTACTTGTACCTGATGTAAAATAAAAAAATAAGAGCTAATCAATGGCATAAAAAATCTTAAATTCCTATATATTTTGTGAAAATAAGGACAAGTCCAATGTGGTATTCATAATTATACAAATAGTATTTTGAGTTAATCAATTGCAATTGAAAAAGTGTCAAACTTGGGTTTGTTTCTCGATCAATGTCCACATAATATAGGAACTGAGGATTTTTATGCCTGTGTATATCTTTTTGTAATTGTGTATCAATTTCAGTAGTAAAAAAGGGAAACGGAATAAAGACCAGCCGATGCTCGTTTATTCTTGCGTCACAATATTGTTTTGATTCCGTGTAAATTGTAAGACAATTTGCCCTCATAAATCAAATTTCATAAGAAACCATAATGAAAAACAAATCTGATTTCATCTTCTTTCTCACTTTCATCCTGTAGTTCATTCTTATCTTATTTTTTGTGCAATTATTTCGGTATTTATGTTTCGACTATGAATTGAAATCATAAAAAGTCATTTGGAAATAACGCATTCAAGCACTCGGGATTTTGAAAGAATGGACTTAATATATCATATATTGTCTTGCTCTGAAATGTATACCAGTATTCACCTCAAATAAAGTGTCCTCAAATAAGGTTTCTGGGGGATAAAACTTGTACTAGACGAAGTAACAAGAACATTGTGTCGAATACAGCACGACTTCAAATATATCTGAAAAATCTATCGAAAACAGGGTAATTTATAGCGATCTAGGTGTAACAAATTGCATTCACATCATCCTCACGATAGCAAAGTGTAGACAACTGCAAAATTACTGCTTCAAGTGAAGATATTTCCCCTCCAGAGACACTTAATTTGCAGATCAGGTAAAAGTCATTTTACACGTCTGAGCTGAAAAGGCGATAATCGTACAACGTATGTCTGAGCATTTTAGAAATCTTAAAATACGAATCTAATTAAAGAAACAGCTGAATTATTGCGAAACCACCCACGTGTGTTCTGTGTTTATGCAACCGAGAAATATATTGATGAACAAAAATCTTCAGAATCATAAAATTATATAATAGCCGCGTATAGATAAATTGTAATTATATCTGATCCACCGCTCAATTCTTGAAACTAAGATTTGTCTTTGTCCTTTGTTCAAAAGCATAAAACAGAGCATCGCTCATGTATACACAGTGACATTTCTAATCATTGTATCAAACTTTTCCAGACATAAAAAGGGTATGTATGGATGAGATTAATTAAATGAGGGAATTACATGTCCGTGATACTCTCTCTACCATTCTAATTTTCAACAGAAAATTACCACGATGAATGCATTAGTCAAATCATCATTTGACGTGACGTGTGACATGCAGAGGAAAACATTAGAAAACAGATTTTATGGCAAGAGAAAGAAAAATGACGAAATTCTGACTGATGTGTGCAAACAGGGCGCTATTACAAGTTGTACAAGTATAAAATAGATCAAAAACGGAAATTAACCATATAACACAATATATAAAACGAGGAGGTATGCGTCATTTCGCAAAAAAATCAAAGACAAATATTATTTAGAAGAGAATACGTGTGTCTCTATTGTTAATCGTTAAAAACTACCCAACTTCGCAATCATCCTTAAAATATTCAGTTTACATCAAGTTTCTTTCGATCCAACGGCTTGCGCACGTTCAAGATTCAGACTGTAAGTCTAAATAGCTATGACATCCATTGACGATGTAGATAATTCAAGATTTAACAAAAAGTGAAAGAAAATATATATCTAGCTTTCGCTAAATCTAAAGGGCATTAGCTGTGTTTTAAAAAACATTTCCGTTTTTACTTTTGAGATTGATGTGCAATAACAAATAAGAGATAAAGTCAGGCATAAAAATTCTTATATTTCTTATATTTTGTGAAAATAAGGTCAGGTCCAGTGTAAAATTTATATACAATTAATAAGGTTGAATTAATCATTTGCAAACGAACAATTGCCAGGGTTTCTCAAGCAATTTTCACTAACATATAATATAAGGATTGATATCTTTGTATGTATTGTTGTTGTTGTTGTTGTTTTACATCAATTATAGTAGTTAAAAAGGAATTTGTTCTGAAAAACACAGCAAAGAAACCTTTAATTTTCAATCTGATTTATAATGACATTATAAAACTGCGACTGTTGGAATTTAAAGCTCGCAGGATGTATTTAAAGATGTTAAACTATAGCTTAAAGGGGCAGTAGCTGTGGGGGTTTTTTCAAAATATTTTTTTGCAATTTTTACCACTTAGATTGATATACAATGACTTAAAAGATATAAACACAGGCATATAAATTCTTAAATTCCGATATATTTTGTGAAAAGTTTTAGAAACCCAGATTTGGCACTTTCTCAATTGAAATTGATTAACTCAGCCTTACCATTTGTATATAAATATCACACTGGACCTTACCTTCTTATGCCTGTGTATAGCTCTTTTTTGCTATTGTACATCAAGTACAAGTAGTAAAAGTAGAAAGAATCAAAATATGTTTTTTGTAAACACAGTTAATGCCCCTTTAACAATCTAAATTTTTCAAACTGATAGATTTAATTTCATTAATTTCACTAACATCGTGAATGTTTAAAGTCTTATTCGACAGACTTATGACTCGCTTCTTTTGCCGAGCCCTAGGCGATGAAGCAGACATTGCATATGCTAAGACGTTTCAGGTATTGTTCATACCTTTTTGCCTCCCACTTGTAAGATGCATGTAAGATTTAAGTGTGGCTAACATCTCAATATGCAACATTTTCAGAAAATTCCGTAATATACGTTACAGATAATGACGTTTTGTTTATCCATATCGATTGCTACAAAATAGGATGACAAAAACTAATACTTTGAATATTGTACTTTCTTTTTTAAGAAATGTAATATTTGAACCCATGTTGTACTCGGACACAAGTGATTTTCAAACTCTTTGCAGGTGTATTGCTATTTAATCAATGAACTACGTATCATCAAAATTGGTAAAGGAATGAAAGTGAGAGAGTAATGACAAGAAAAGTAACAAAATTCATAATTAACACACACAGACACAAACACACACACTTTTTCAAAATATTTCCCGTTGTGAAAGAAAACGACAATGATTTTAGAAATTCTCGTTATATATGTTAAAGATGATTCTTTTTTTCTGAGACTATGTCATACTGGGGTAAAATAATTCATATTTTGGTCGAATACAGGTCATTGTCAAACTAGGTGGAGGTATATAGAACAAATTTTATTAAAATTGGCTAAGGAATGAAAGTTTTAGAGCGATCACAAAATGGGAAGATAAAGGATAGACAGACAATCGGACTGATGGACAACAGAAAAGACAGAGGGTATACCACAATAGGACATATATATACATCAAAATATATATATATACATCAAAATATTGTGGACACATATATTGTATGTAAATATGTATATATATATATATATATATATATATATATATACATCAAAATATTGCGGACACATATCAAAAATGTTTACAGATATGTAAACATCAAGTAAGAGGCCGGATTTAATAGTTATGTCTTTTACAGTCTACGCACATATTTATATGTAAACATGTATATACATGTGTTCACATCAATTAAACGTTCAGAGTCGGCCAACACCTTCAATTGTTCATTTGTACGTTTTGTAAAAGCAAGTCAAGAATCATTTCCAATGTTCTGATAACATGTTCATTTTTACTACTTCCCAAATGTTGTATTATCAAAAATCCAGATGCCCCGATGAAAAGCTTTCTTAAATCAAGTTATCTGCACTGGCATTCAATCTGCCGTATTTATACCAATCTAAAAGAACAGATCAAGATGAGGATTAACGCTCAGGCGGTCATGAACCGGGAGAATGTTTAATGTTTCATCCATAATCATTTTGTCTACTCTCATGAAAGCCAAACCAAGAATCACAGAATTTTGGCAAATTTTAAAACGTAGACCGATAGGACTTGCTTCTTTGGAATAATTAAAGTCATAAAAATTCTTATACGGGAACCGTTAGTGCGAAACTTCATCAATAGCAAATTGGAGGCAAAAGTGGTAACGTAATGACATATGCATAGTCACTTGTTGTAATGGGTTAATCAACATTCCTGTAGTAAATCAAAAGCACTGACGTGATGCTTTCAGCAATGTTAAACAAATATTGAACCAACAGTACAAGCAATTCTGTATGACCATGATTCCCTGATGCCAATATCAAAATTTTATAATTGAAAGATTTTATCATATGATTTGAATTCACATATGCGATCAATCAGAAATATTTCACAGATATTTATCATTTATCAAAGTAAAGAAAAACAAACAAATTATAACAAGTGTCATGCAGGTGAGTTAAAGTGTATTTTTTAAATAACAATAGTCAGAAAATAGACAAAGAATCTTTGATTTAGTGCACTGCAGTTGTAGTTTTACTGAATATGTCAATTGGGGTTTCCATATCACTGATATCAAGTACACAACACAACTATAATATAAAACACCGGTCGGATAAAATCAAATGATGTGAAGTAAAAATTTTACATAACCAAATTAAAAATCCAAACAGTTCAAAAATATATACACAAATATATGTTTTTTCATTATACTCAGTCTGTGGATAAATCATACCTCACAATGTCCGATTATACAGCATAAAGACCATAAAATGAATGTAAAAATACGGATAATACTGACGTTAACATTAAATAAAACATCTGATATCTACAATGATATCAACTGGAACCTCTCAAAGACAACATAGAAAAAAACTATGGAATGAAATGGGGTGAAATAAAAACAATTATGTAGGGCCTAGTCATTTCAATAACTGTTCGTTACCCTAATAAAATGCCTATCCTTTAACGAAATAATTTATTTATTTTCTTGTTAACTTAACATATTGTCAGATCTTACATCACAATCATAAGAAACAAAGATAAAAATGAACGATGCTCCAAATTGTTAGAACAATTCCTTCTTCAATAAAATATACACGTCAATTACAGACTTGAACAATAAGTAGATAAAACGACTTCCATGTTTTTTGTCATTAATTGTGTTCTTTTGAGATTTACAAAACAAAACATATGACTGTCAATGAAAACAAATCAAAATAGTTGCCTTCCAAAAACTGATGTAATATTAAAATGACTATACATAATAAGAAACCTCTTCCCAATGGTCCATTTATGTATATTTACAAATTAAAAACATTAAATCTGCACATGATATTAAATATGGTCCATAAATAACTCTATACTTCCAAATAAAATTTCAAGATAAGAAGTATGACAAAATGTAATTAAAATATCTTATCAAATCTATAATAAATTAAGTAAAATATTTATCAAACACTGTAAACGAAATATTTTAGCATATACATGTATCAAATATTAGCAGTTTACACGAAGAAATAAATCGTTACATTTGTGTCTGCGCTTAAAACTGCAGGGAAATATGAAAGTATGAATATAAACACTCAATTCCTTAGTCAGGGCATGAGACATTGAGTGCGTCAAATTAAATCGTTTTACAGTAAAAATACTAGATTGAAAACTTTGACGACTATTTCAAATAAAAAATAACTTTAACGATTTGAAAACATTATGATGTTAACAGCCAATAAATGATATACCGGTATATGAAACTATTAAGTCATAGATATAGAATCTCGTCTTCTCAACATACAGTATCATCATTTAGTACAGTTTGATATTAATATACATGGATCTTATATTAACATGAGGTATAACATACCCTCATTACAAGTAATAAGTAATAAATAAATACTGATCCCAGTAGGGTGATAAAGCATCAACAGTAATCCCCTTTCAATATTATCTGATGAGTCTACTTTCACAATAAAAAGAATAGTGTGTTTGAAATAAGATACCAAATAATCATAGTGATTTTAAAACACTTTGTTTGACAACAAATTATCACAATGATAACATGATACATATAAATTACTATAGACAAACTGATGCATAAAACAGACAACAGAGAGTAAACGTGAATATCACAACTCACAACATGTGTATATGGGAAATACCATGTAAAGGTGTATGTAGGGTAGCATACTGTTATAATGGGGAATTCATACTGACTTCATACACACATATTTCTGAATACTGTTGAAAGAAAAATAAGTAGCTATAAATGTGGATTATGTGAAATAAAGTAATATATTCTCCGACTTGTGTAATGGTACGTTTTCTGATGTTGAATACAGGAACTGTTTCTTAAAGCGATATAAGCTGTCGTAGGTGACAAATTTTACATGCCCATTTTGTGTAATATTTTATCTCATATATATCCCAAAGAGACCACCTGGTGCTTAGAATAACAAATACATGCGGATAATTACAACAATCTTGCCAAACATAACCTGTAATATCAGGTTTTGTCTTGTCCGCCTTTACTCTGAACATTGCAAATTAACTTTCGGTAATTTTTTACGAAAAGTATCGAGTGTCCAATGAGATCATGCTGTTTGCAGTTAATATATATTCCATTCTTATTACCCTTTGGGTTTATTTTCGTGCATCATCATTTCATACCTGAATCAAAGTTGGTCTTTTCCGTCGTTTCAAAATATTTGTTTCTGAAATTGTCCATGTGCCGGGTATATCAGGTGATCTCGACCCATTTTTAACTCCTCCCATCGCATTCTCTGCTTTATCATTCTTGACACATATGAATTGCCAAATTCCACCGGACATGGCATCACGATTGTAAACATAGTTTTCAGTTATACTGTTTTGATTTTGGCAATGTCAACATTCGCTTTAGAGTAACATTAAAGACTGGAAAAATTTCTTTTAGCGACCTACATGTAATATTTTCATTCAAATATTCGTCCGATTTGCTTTTAGTATTTAAAATGGCGTTGAAAAGCACACATTTTACATAATACATGCACTTTCCAATACAAATCACGTCCTATATTTTAAAAGTTAATATAAAACACATAAACACCGCCTGACTTTAACATATACTGATTGTGTCAAGAGCCGAAATTGTTAATAGGCAATAGTGTGTAAAGAACCAAGACCAGCCTGGCCGAATTACGAAGCACATTTGATATGGCAAAAGAGTTTATTTGAAAAGTAATGCAAACGGAAATACAGCCGAACTTTTTACGGTAAGGGAAAAATTAAATTCTAATAAACAAAAAACTTCAAAAAGATCTTTTACAACGTTTCAAATGTTTGATAATGAATTTGAACACACGTTTTATCATATTATCGTCTATATGTCATGGGACAAAAATCATTATTGTGACAGCTTATATCGCTTTAAATACATCAACAACATTGATTCGATGTCTTACCATGATATTCAATATGTATAATCAATTAATAAGTGTCCTAAATTTGTGACAATGATTTGAATTTTGTTATTTTATATGTTTTCAAATGTATGGAGCGTGTGTCATTTGGTAGATGGAACCGTATGTTATAACTATTGTTAGTTGCTACTGGAGAAATTATCCAGATTTATATCTAACTCCCCAAGGACTTTTAAGATTTTTTTTTCCATTTCCTTAATCTCTCACATGTATCAAATGACTGTAGAAAATATGACTTTGTAATGAGACCACTTGTTTCAGCCAATTAGGATAGAAAGGAATAATATATTTGTTACAGTTACAGATAGAAGTGAATTATAAATATTTTATAGTTGTATGCAATGTTTCTAATAAATATTTAGATTGTTAGTTTTATTTTATTTATGACTTGCAAAATCTCTACAAATTATCAAAAAAGATGAGACAGATAAAAATATCAAGTCCAAAAGACAGAAAAATCTTTATAGCAGATATCAATTTCTATAAGTGAAAATATAATGAACAGATCATGGTAAAACCATATTATCCACAAAGCTTCCGACACAGCTCGTCAACAAACGTAAGTGAAACTGCTGCTAATAAGCCATCATACCTCCTAGTTTCCTTTTAATACCTTATCAAATTTGAGAAATGATGAGAGAAAAAGAGTAAAGTAGAAAAACGTATCACAGATAAAATTGGGCACAATTGGCCAAAGGATCATAAATACCACTGTGGAAAGCACGCTATTGAAGTACTTCTTCAACTGATCTCTGGCCATACTGAAATAGAAAACGAAAATGTTACCGATAATGTCCAAGTGAATTTAAATGAATAAATCTTGATTTAATTGAAAATTAGATGCTGGTATTCTTACCTGACAAATATTTAAAATTTGCTTATCTTCTTGATATACTAACAGTTAATATGGAGAATACTAGCGCATGCTCAGTACGACCACTTTGTCAAAGAAAAGTCAACCTTATTTCCTTATCCCTTTCTGTTTTTTCAGCAGAGATGATACTTTTGAATTTCAGAACCGGCATCATCAGTGACAATTACTGAGAGCACAACCAAATCAAATGTTTATAGTACTGACATCAAAATTGTTTATATTCTAGAAATGTTTACAGAAATTTCAAATTAGAGATAAATAGCAACAACATAGTTTTGAATATAGAGCAATTCAATACAGATAATAAAATTTTATTATGAAAGCAGGACAAATGAAAGGTTCTTAAAATGTCTTATGACATTTTAAATGATTTAGTAAATACATTTAGAGCCATAGTATACTCACTTCCATCTATTTCTGGTATCCTTGAAAAAATGCCTAAGTGTCATCGCCTCAATTATAGTCAGAAGTAAACAATTTACAATGATCAAACGGGCTATCCAGTAGTGTTTGTCTAACCAACCATACGTTAATTTCAACACAGACCAGTATGGCAAAACCACGAACAAGGGAGCAAACTCTGTCAACTGGGAAACATCAGGCTTTTCAAACTTTAATAAAACAAAAAAGATACACACATTAGAATGATATTCACACATTAGTCAGCAAGCAATTTCTGTAGTTGATGTAATAAATCAGATATAAAAATAATCAAATGCATCAGATTTTTATATGTATAATTATTACATTTTGTTTGAATAGTTATTAAATGAATCAAATAAATCAGGGTTTACATGGCGTGACTGACTATCTGTGTTTAGTAACAATATATACTGCAATCCATGATGTAATTGAAATTGTGTTTATTTATTGTAACCCAGTAACAGGATACAAAAACAATCTCTCTCTCTCTCTCTCTCTCTCTCTCTCTCTCTCTCTATCTCTCTCTCTCTCTCTCTCTCTCTCTCTCTCTCTCTCTCTCATGAGGATAAATGGTCATTATTTTCCAAAGGTAATTTGAAAACATTGAACAAACGGCAACCGATGATAAGAAAACTGCAGCTCGTATCTAATGTAAGATAACAAAGTATAGCTAAGTATAATACCCTTTAAAACTATTTGCACATGCCAAGTTTATAAGAGAGAAAATGCAAATTAACAGAAACAAAATCAAAGATGCATTGTCCTTCTTATCTAAAGTGTAAACTGACTTCATTAACATCTCTATATGTAGCTCACTGATTAAAATTTAATACAAAACAATTTAGGGTTTATAGTATCCGCAGGTTAATGTCTCGAGACCATGCTTACACCCCTGGGGAATGGACTGTAAAACAAAATACAGAAAAACCTGTTATGAATCAGTAAGTTCAGTCTTAGTACAAAGTAACACGTCAAAAGCTCCAACAGAGAAAAATGGCAGATACGCACTTATATATCAGCACATTAGCACCTGACAAAAACAAATGTAATTCCCTGTCAATAAGAGAAGATAGTAAAGTAAACACCGTCAGTGAGAGCATGTGTGTATATAAGGGAGAGAGAGAGAGAGAGAGAGAGAGAGAGAGAGAGAGAGAGAGAGAGAGAGAGAGAGAGAGAGAGAGAGAGAGAGAGAGAGAGAGAGAGAGAGAGATGCTAACAAATAATCCCCAATTTCACAAATATATACATGTCTTTGTACTTCCAGGTCAAGAATCAGTGTGAGTGAATATCTTTTTGAGTGATCAATGTATATAAACCTACAATTTTCTGTCAAATATCTATTTCAATTATTCTTATCCTTTTCTTTCTAAGAAAAAAACAGTAGCCACCCAAATTATCTTTGCAGTACTTTTACCAATCTTTTAAATTACTAATATGAACCCATATCTTCTTAACCCGAGATCTAGTAAACAACATACAAAATATTCAATTACCTTCAAAACGTTTTTTCTTGGAGAAATAAAAACAGAGTAAAAGCCTAAATCATTTCTTAATGACAATGTAAAAACAAACATTTAATTATACAAAAACTGCATGCCAAGCCATTTACTAAATCTGTCTTTTTGAGATCAAAAGTTGGATAGACGCATGTGAAGTGGAATTTACGCAAAACCTAGTTTAGTTCACATAGTGTCTTCCATTTACATTGATGACCCCCTAAAAGTGCACAAAGGTCATTTTATTATATATAAAGGGAGTATAAATTTTCTAAAGCAAATAAACATTAGAACATCACAACCGAGGGTGATAAATATGGTTACATCTCATTAAAACGATTCCAGTTAAGAAACAAAGCAAAATAGCATTTCCATGTATCTTATTGAATGTATTACTGAAGGCTTGAGTATGGGATTACAGAACTTCACTTATCCTTAATGCATGAAATTCAATAACAGTTTATATTCATTATCACAGAGCGCAATATCAGAAAGGAGCAGTAATGTAGGACAAATTTTCAAGTAAAAAACGTCTCTGAAAATTCATCAGAAGTATGCGACACCATAACTGATGACTAACATACAACTCCCAGAGAAAATGAAGCAAAGTGTCCCAACTGATTACCGAGATTCACGCCATGCAGTTAATAATCATGAAAGATGTGTGTGCATACTGACTTAAAAGCCATATAAAATGAAAACAATGTGGATACTTAAAACTAATCTATTTATTTACCGTCTCAGGAAATTACAGTGGGACTGCTGAAAAACAAAGGGTCAACCTTTCCAGGAACAAAATTGGATCTGACTTTTGGGAATAAGACAAATGAATCGGAAGAGCTTATTTCTAATGAAATTTTGACAGTGCGACAAACAAAATGATAAATCTGGCACCAAAACTTCCCCTTAAGACTGTAGAGACCACAATACTTCAAAAAGAAAATATCATCTTTGGTTACTTGAATATGAAATAAAGAACCTTGATGTGACGAGAGAATATAAACATTTTGTAAAAAAATATCTTATCTTACAGCTACATCAAATAACGACATAAAACTGAAGGACAATGAGAGAACTATAAAAGTGATAGTTTTAATTCTAACGTCGAATGTTTTCAAGGTCATCAATATACTTGCAACTTCGGAATTTAAAATAATTGACATTTACCATTCAGAAGCATCAGTAGTGCAGAAAACATTACACATCATAAATTGTCAGCAGCGCTGTTGTCTTTAATTATACTTACAGATAGTCATATAAGAACTGTCAAATGTCTTTCTCCCTCAGCAATGTACGCTATCACTGACATCAGTACGTGTATGTTTTGTTGTTGTTGTTGTTTTTGTTTACTATCAACAATGTCACAGTTATTACATTATCAATGCTACTATTAGCAGTGTCATAGTTATTATATTATCAATGGTACTATCAGCAGTGTCATAGTTATTATATCATCAATGCTACTATCAGTAGTGTCATAGTTATATTATTAATGGTACTATTAGCAGTGTCATAGTTATTATATTACAAATGGTACTATCAGCAGTGTCATAGTTATTATATTATCAATGGAACTATCAGCAGTGTCATAGTTATATTATCAATGGTATTATCAGCAGTGTCATAGTTATTATATTACCAATGGTACTATTACCAGTGTCATAGTTATTATATTATCAATGGCACTATCAGCAGTGTCATAGTTATTATATTATCAATGGTACTATCAGCAGTGTCATAGTTATTATATTATCAATGCTACAATCAGCAGTGTCATAGTTATTATATTATCAATGCTACAATCAGCAGTGTCATAGTTATTATATTACCAATGGTACTATCAGCAGTGTCATAGTTATTATATTATCAATGCTACAATCAGCAGTGTCATAGTTATTATATTATCAATGGTACTATCAGTAGTGTCATAGTTATTATATAATCAATGGTACTATTACCAGTGTCATAGATATTATATTATCAATGGTATTATCAGCATTTTCATAGTTATTATATTATCAATGGTACTATCAGCAGTGTCATAGTTATTATATTATCAATGGTACTATCAGCAGTTTCATAGTTATATTATCAATGGTACTATCAGCAGTATCATAGTTGTTATATTATCAATGGTACTATCAGCAGTTTCATAGTTATTATATTATCAATGGAACTATCAGCAGTGTCATAGTTATATTATCAATGGTACTATTACCAGTGTCATAGTTATTATATTATCAATGGTACTATCAGCAGTGTCATAGTTATTATATTATCAATGGTACTATCAGCAGTGTCATAGTTATATTATTAATGGTACTATCAGCAGTGTCATAGTTATTATATTACCAATGGTACTATCAGCAGTGTCATAGTTATTATATTATCAATGGAACTATCAGCAGTGTCATAGTTATATTATCAATGGTACTATCAGCAGTGTCATAGTTATTATATTACCAATGGTACTATTACCAGTGTCATAGTTATTATATTATCAATGGTACTATCAGTAGTGTCATAGTTATTATATTATCAATGGTACTATCACCAGTGTCATAGTTATTATATTATCAATGGTACTATCAGCAGTATCATAGTTATATTATCAATGGTACTATCAGCAGTGTCATAGTTATTATATTATCAATGGTACTATCAGCAGTGTCATAGTTATATTATCAATGGTACTATTAGCAGTGTCATAGTTATTATATTACCAATGGTACTATTACCAGTGTCATAGTTATTATATAATCAATGGTACTATCAGCAGTATCATAGTTATTATATTATCAATGGTACTATTAGCAGTGTCATAGTTATTATATTATCAATGGTACTATCAGCAGTATCATAGTTATTATATTATCAATGGTACTATTAGCAGTGTCATAGTTATTATATTATCAATGGCACTATCAGCAGTGTCATAGTTATTATATTATCAATGGTACTATCAGCAGTGTCATAGTTATATTATAAATGGTACTATCAGCAGTGTCATAGTTATTATTATAAATGGTACTATCAGCAGTGTCATAGTTATATTATCAATGGTACTATCAGTATGTCATAGTTATTATATTATCAATGTACAGCAGTGTCATAGTTATTATATTATCAATGGTACTATCAGTAGTATCATAGTTATTATATTATCAATGGTACTATTAGCAGTGTCATAGTTATTTATATTATCAATGGCACTATCAGCAGTGTCATAGTTATTATATTATCAATGGTACTATCAGCAATGTCATAGTTATATTTTATAAATGGTACTATCAGCAGTGTCATAGTTATTATATTATCACTGGTACTATCAGTAGTGTCATAGTTATATTATCAATGGTACTATCAGCAGTGTCATAGTTATATTATCAATGGTACTATCAGTAGTGTCATAGTTATTATATTATCAATGGTACTATCAGCAGTGTCATAGTTATATTATCAATGGTACTATCAGTAGTGTCATAGTTATTATATTATCAATGGTACTATCAGCAGTGTCATAGTTATTATATTATCAATGGTACTATCAGCAGTATCATAGTTATTATATTATCAATGGTACTATCAGCAGTGTCATAGTTATATTATCAATGGTACTATCAGCAGTGTCATAGTTATATTATCAATGGTACTATTAGCAGTGTCATAGTTATTATATTACCAATGGTACTATTACCAGTGTCATAGTTATTATATTATCAATGGTACTATCAGCAGTGTCATAGTTATATTATCAATGGTACTATCAGCAGTGTCATAGTTATTATATTATCAATGGTACTATCAGCAGTGTCATAGTTATATTATCAATGGTACTATCAGCAGTGTCATAGTTATATTATCAATGGTACTATCAGCAGTGTCATAGTTATATTATCAATGGTACTATCAGCAGTGTCATAGTTATATTATCAATGGTACTATCAGTAGTGTCATAGTTATTATATTATCAATGGTATCAGCAGTGTCATAGTTATTATATTATCAATGGTACTATCAGCAGTATCATAGTTATTATATTATCAATGGTACTATTAGCAGTGTCATAGTTATTATATTATCAATGGCACTATCAGCAGTGTCATAGTTATTATATTATCAATGGTACTATCAGCAATGTCATACTTATTTTATAAATGGTACTATCACAGTGTCATAGTGGTACTATCAGTAGTGTCATTAGTTATATTATCAATGGTACTATCAGCAGTGTCATAGTTATATTATCAATGGTACTATCAGTAGTGTCATAGTTATTATATTATCAATGGTACTATCAGCAGTGTCATAGTTATTATATTATCAATGGTACTATCAGCAGTATCATAGTTATTATATTATCAATGGTACTATCAGCAGTGTCATAGTTATTATATTATCAATGGTACTATCAGCAGTGTCATAGTTATATTATCAATGGTACTATTAGCAGTGTCATAGTTATTATATTATCAATGGCACTATCAGCAGTGTCATAGTTATTATATTATCAATGGTACTATCAGCAGTGTCATAGTTATATTATCAATGGTACTATCAGCAGTGTCATAGTTATTATATTATCAATGGTACTATCAGCAGTGTCATAGTTATATTATCAATGGTACTATCAGCAGTGTCATAGTTATATTATCAATGGTACTAATCAGCAGTGTCATAGTTACTATCAATGGTACTATCAGCAGTGTCATAGTTATATTATCAATGGTACTATCAGCAGTGTCATAGTTATATTATCAATGGTACTATCAGCAGTGTCATAGTTATTATATTATCAATGGTACTATCAGCAGTGTCATAGTTATTATATTATCAATGGTACTATCAGCAGTGTCATAGTTATATTATAAATGGTATTATCAGCAGTGTCATTATTATTATTTTACTCTTTAAATTTTGAATAGTGTTTTACACTACACTCAACCTTTTTCAGTCATATGAGGGCGGCCCTCATATGGACTACCAAGTAAACTGGCAAACTTTCTCACAAAAATCAGCATAGGTTCCAGTGGGGCTCAAATCTGCACTGACTAGAAGGAGTGATTTCAGGGTTCAAAGTGCGATGATCTAACAACAAGGCCACGGAGGTCCCTCATTATCATTTTACAATTAGAAGTACTATCAGCTGTGTCAGTGATTTTATTGCCATTTGTACTATCAGTAGTATTAGCAATTTTATTGCCATTGGTACTGTCAGCCGTGACTTTATTGTCATTGGTACTATTAGCAGTATTAGCAATTTTATTGCCATCAGTGCTATCAGCCGTGTCAGTGACTTTACTGTCATTGGTACTATCAGCAGTATTAGCAATTTTATTGCCATCAGTGCTATCAGCTGTGTCAGTGACTTTATTGTCATTAGTACTACTGTATGCGTACTTATTTTAGCAGTATTCTAATATTAGTGCCTTTCGCACTCAAGCCATTGCTCTAATTCAAGGGCAGCACTAAAATTTTTCCATCCTGTCTTTCTTTATACACGACAAAACTAATAAAATAAATTGTGCGAATTTAAGATTGCGCTAATATGTATATGCCTCCTGATAACGCTAAAATATGAGTGCACTAAATTATATACACATACAATATCAGCCGTGTCAGTGACTTTATTGTCATCAGTGCTATCAGCCGTGTCAGTGATTTTATTGTCATTAGTACTATCAGCAGTGTCATCAATTTTATTGCCATTGGTACAATCAGCAGTGTCAGTAATTCTATTGTCATCATTACTATCAGCCGTGTCAGTGATGCTTGATAATGTTCCCCTAGGCCTAACTCTCTCTTTTCTGTTCAATTGACAAGTAAAAATTATAACTACGAAGCAAATTTTTTATTTCTGTGGTCTGTGGTTCTGGTCATAACATGACCTAGATATATCTCAGTATGGGTCTGTAGGCTGTACAGTGTGCTACAGATGTAGATCTAGTCTTGTGTATCCGATTTCTTTCTGTGATTTTTGTATGTTTTGTGGTAATGTAAGACTTTTACGATTAAATAAATAAGAAATAAATATGTGATATTCTACTCTTTATTGATTCGTTCAAGCATTCCTAAGCTAAAACGTAAAGCGGTTAACACTCGGGTCACGTGACTACAAATACTTGATTATGCGTTACATCGCTCTATATACTTGCAATGAATGGAATTGCAGTCGATATGTAAACATTCAGTACTGTCATAATTATTTCATTGTTAATGGTACTATCGATGAGTACTAACACAATTCTTATTTCAAGTAATCCTTCACTTCCAGTACTGTCCCTTATATTTTACTCTCAGCCTTATTACTCTTATTGTCATATTGTATTTAAATATTCAGTTTTTCAGTACATTGTACTAACAATATTGACATCAGTCATTTACTGTCAACATTATGATCAGTGCTGCCACAGATCATTTAACTTATCACTGTCAGAGATAATATAACAGTAGGTAGTATTTATTTATAACAGTGCCCAAGGACATAAACATCTACAAGGTGTCAAAAGTGAATGAGCTTATCTGGAATCCTAAGCATATCCCATCATAAATATTTTTGATGATTACTTTTGCAGTTATTTTGCATTATATAACGACTTCATTACAATGTGGTATATTTTGGTATTCAAAAACAATTTTTCCCCAGAACAATGCACTCACTGTCTACCAGTACCAGTATTCTTGCATGTAAATATTAACTTAAGAAGTGCATAATTCTAATGATATATAACCCAGTCTGCCAATATGTCTATCGACTTGAAGTGCATAAAACATTTTAAAATCTGAATACAATTAGTGCATACAGGTGATGTGTGTGTATGGCATAATTCTGATCTATTGCTTGCTGATAAAATAATAAGATATATGATTATTTTATCCTAAGAAGAGAAATTATTCGTATATAATAAGTACATATACCAAGATGTTAACAGTTAGGTGGTCCAAAAGACATCCAGAAGATCTAGAAGTGGGATCTGGTTTCATGGAAGAATAAGTGACCGCTGTCAACCTGGGATCTGTTTACATGGAAGAATAAGTGACCCCTGTCAACCTGGGATCTGCTTACATGGAAGAATAAGCAATGTATACCTGTATCTTTACAATATTGATTTTTTTTTATTTTGAATGTTTCATGCCACACTCAGCAAATTTTCAGTTATGATGGTGGCCAGTGTTTAATGGTTACCCAGGAAGAGACCACCAGCCTTCCGCAAGTAAACTGGCAAACTTTCTCACAAAAATCAGTTTAGGTTCCAGTGGGGCTTGAACCTGTGCTGACCAGAAGTGAAGGACTTCATGGTTCTAAGCAAGACGCTATAATCACTCAGCCACGAAGGCCCATTTACAATTCTGCACAGTAATTTAAATCTTCATAATATTATAATGTATCAGCAATGTAAATTTTACCAATGTAAATTTTAGCATATTTTTATTGTCAGTGGAACTTTCAGCAGTCACAATTATTCTAAATACACACAGACAGACAGACAGACAGACAGACAAACAGACAAACACACACACACACACAAACATACACACACATTTTACATGTCAGGGTGTTTGTGTGCGAATCCTGAAAATGTTTACATTTCAGATAATGTATCTATATACAAACACAAAATATGATTAAGTAAGTTTTTTCTGTAACTGTAAACATATCAGTACTTTATGTGTCTGTATAGAAAAATATCTTATCTGATATCCTTTAATTTTAAATACACAAAATATTATTGTAACAGACACCCCTGTTTATACGGAAACAGACATTATCTTATAAGATATATGTATCAATATACAAATATATAAAATGCATTTTGATCAAATTTGTTTTTTTAACTGATATTACTTCCCAGCAATTCATGTGAAATCATGTTATTTTTTCATTTCAATTAGAGACACATGTAGATGATAAACAGGTTGGTTATCAATCTCTCAGGTCAGGTCGTACATGCACCTATACATACATATATATATATATATATATATATATATATATATATATATATATATATATATATATATATATATATATATATATATATATATATATATATATGATGGTAAAATTAAGTCTTAAATATACACCTATTGACACCACTTCCTGAAACCATTCCATGTCTTGCTCACTCCATTTCACAAATAACAACTCTATATGTAAGCAAAATCTTTTCCATGTCATTTCATAGACACATAACTCATAGCTCTGCCTACCATTTTTATGCAATATAGCAACTTTATTGATGTCAGGGGCTACAAAACATAATACTGAAAATGCAAAGTCATTCATTCAAAACATTAATTTCTATCAAAAAACATTGAGATGGATACATGGATACATTACCACAGAAAATACAATAAATGAACTTGTGCATCTAAAATCCCTACCAATTATATATCTACATGTTTTACATGCATATTTCCTATGAAGTATACACTTCATTTATTTTGGGCTCTGGTATTGATATGTGGGGGCTGATAACTGCGTGAGAAAACTAACATGACTTATCTGGCGACCACATACAAGTACCATCACACATACACTCCTGTCCAATCCAAGGATCTATCACAAATCTTATTGGGTTTTTGTCATAAAGGTCAAAATAACTGAATAACAGATAAAAATCAAAGATAAGGGAAACTGAAACAAACTTGAATTCATTTCTCAAGTTAAAGTTTTACCTTTTTTTAAAAAAAAGTACAATCTACTTTATACATGGAGAGTAAGTGGATGTTTGAGTAGCGCAGTGTTCACTGGTCTAGATACCCAGAGCGTATACATAAACCCAGTACCTGGTAATTCTGTACCAGCTGATTATTTTATACTTAACTCATCAACCCCTGAAAAACACTGGACTCTCCTATAAATCAATGCCCTAGGTCAGTCCAAAAGTGTCTTTAGAGCTGATTCAGTTAAGTAATATTTCACTCAGATGCCATTATTGAAATTCTAATCATCTCAAAAGCTAAGATATTTATTTTACAGTGGGTACCCTTAGACACATTTAGATTTATAATTTGACCGTATATGATAACCAATTTTTCTTTCGGAAAAATATTTATATTTAATTCTCAACTAATAAAGTCTTACTGACATAGACAACTGTCTTAATTAAGCATTTGGTTTGGATTCCTTTGTAAAACTATAACTTTGATATTGTTTAAAATATCTGTCCTAGTTACTGTCAGCAGCGTGAAACAATATCTTAAATATATTAAAGAACTTTAAAGGTTGTTAATTTTTATTTAAATGGCAATATGCTTTGCAAAATGTTTATATAAAGTTATCATCTTCCCATTAATTATGCCTCTGAGTAATTCTCTGTTTTCTAGTAATCTGAGATTGAAGATTAAAAAATGATTTTTACTGATAACGACAATAAATACAAACAGAGTTGCATAATATTCAAGGTAACCTCATATGAATAAGTTTAACATACAGATTATTGTTATCTTGTATCCATCACAGCTCGTACTTAAGTGAATTGGTTGACTCGTACCCATGTTTTAGCTGACTCGAGTCCATCGATTAACTCATTCGTGTCGATCGCATGTTTGATTGTAGAATTATTTATGAAGGTAAACATGTATTTACCAACAAGGTAATTACTAAAATGCCGTTTGGTATTGAATTGACATACAACTATCTGTAGAAATAAATTGCTTCAGAAGTACTTCGCTGACAGAGGTACTGTCCACTTAACAAAATGTGACAGGCGGATTAATCTTTTGATTATCTTGCGGATGATTCTACTCAACTTTTGGTTATGACAATTTTTATGGGAAAAAAATTATATTCCCCACTGGATACCCCTAGGTACATGTAGGATAATAAGAAAGAAGGATAATTCTTGTAAGTGTAAATTTAATGTCGCTATTCTTTATTACCTAAAATTTGTATGTGTCTGGGTCAAGAAATGATTAACGACATTACATCTCGCCAGGTTATATGGATATAAGGTAAAGGGTTGTTACAATTTTCAAGCATTGGGCTATTTCATTTTGGTTTCGAAAACAAAGAAATTTAGAACCCCCGTATTTGCATAGATGTTTATATAGATGGGCGCCCTCATAGTCGTAAAACCATGGTCCGGAATCACTATGCCTCTTGCCTACTTGTGGTTTCATGTACCTGGAATCACTCGTAGCTAATGAAAATTTATAAAGAATTAAGTGTGTTCAATTTATCCAATCACAGTAGTTGTGATCGACAGCGGAAGTTATCGGGAAGTATGTTGATCTAATGCAATTCTGAAATTGTTAAATAGCCTCAATCTGATTAGCTGACAAATGCACGTACACCGTTTACTCGCATTAGTTGAGGCTTCATGAATAATAACAAAAATATGCACGAACGATTTTGAGCACATGAAACTATGGGTAGGAAAGAGCATAGCTAATCCGGACCGTGATTTTAAGACGATAGGGCTACCTATACTGTTTGTTTACATTTTACATGGCAAATTTAGGAATCACTATGTCAGATTTTTCAGTTGTTTACATGATAGGAGAGAAAATTGTCGTGTCAATTAGTACTCAGGAACCTTTAAGGAACATACTGTTAGTAGGATCGTCATTGGGCATTGTAAACTTCTTATGCCATCGGAAACGTCGTAATTTTCAAACGAAATTACACTGCTTGCAAACACCACACAATTGCCATCTATATAGCTATAATTTCAGCCTACTAAAGCATGTGTAACTTGTGCGACATGGTCATTATTAACTGTTGAATATTTATTTTTTTCTATTATGAAAATATACTTGGGTTATTTTTCTATGGTAGAAAATCCTGGGTCATTTTTCTATTTTCTAGATCCATAAAAAAAGGTATCTGGAAAACAGGTAATTTGCCCTACTGGTATAGGTCAATAGACCTTTTTGGAGTTGATTCTTTCTGTTACCGTTTGTCATAATAGTATGCAACTTCAGAGAACTTCCTGTTAAACATTTTATCTTATATATATGACCTGTAATCTAGATACCATGCAGTGCTAGATGCCAGATGTGAAAAGCAGCCTACAAGGAAGTGACTGTACTTGTAGTCGTTACAAGAAAGGATTCCAACAGCTATCAACAATTAAATCCCAGGAGAAGAACTGAGACACAATATCATTGAATGTTGTCAATGTTAATATTATGAAACCGGAAGCGATCTTGTCCCGACATTCTGTTGAGGTAATATGATATGAACACTAACTATTCCGACAAAACTGTATGGAATGGAACAAATTGAAAAAAAAAACATAACAGGTATTCATGGTTTCTACGTAGAAAAATGATCGAGACTGGGTAGTTTTTCTGTGTGCTTGAGAACTAAGCCATCGGTGTAACCATAATTCCTACATTATTGTGTACAAATTAGTAAAGCTATGGGTACGACTCTTCCAATTGTTTTGGTTATGAGTCAGTCAACCGTAGGCATGACTTAGCCAAAGAGGATATGAGTTGAGATGGGTCCGAGTTTACCTACATTCCACAAAGACGTAAACATGTTGCCATATGGGTAGCAAACAAACAAACCACAAAAAAAAACAGAAAAATAACAGAGATAGAATTGATAAAGAAATTATGCTGTACGTTTAGGAACAGAAATAGAGCGTTGAAATGTTTTGAGGATGGAAATGAAGCTAGAAACAAATTATTAATTTGCCACCCTTCTTTGAATTTCCCCTGAAGCAACTTCATCTGTCAAGGCTATTTATATAACACTTCTGTTCAATCGTGGAGTCTCAAACTGGTGGGAGAATACAAATACATTCTTTTGTTTTATCTATTTAACTTGAAAGTGATAAAAGTATATGTATAGAAATACAGTACTTTTATTTAGAAAAATAAATAATTGCAGTTTTCGATAAAATACTTCCCATAATTTGACTTACATTCATGTTTGACATGCTTTCCGTATCAATGAAACAGTAGTGAATGGTACACGTGCGATCGCTAATTATTAGGGGTGTTTGTATCACATTGTTGTTATCATTTTCTGACTAATTGCAGTGTATATGTGCACTAGTTTTGATCAGTATGTCTTTAAATTGTATAATGTGTGAATCGGAGAACTTTTTACGATATTTCTTGTACTTCAATATAAACCGGTCATGGGCCTTCAATAATTATTTCTTTATCAATAGCAATGGAAATATCAAAGCATACAAAACAACAACTAAACAAATACATGTAGAATGTTCAGTCAATCTTTACTCAATGAATACATGTAGAATGTTCAATCTTTACTAAACATATACATGTAGAATGTTCAGTCAATCTTTACTCAATGAATACATGTAGAATGTTCAATCTTTACTAAACATATACATGTAGAATGTTCAGTCAATTTTTACTGACCAAATACATGTAGAATGTTCAGTCATTCTTCACTAAACAAATACATGTAGAATGTTCAGTCAATCTTCACTAAATGAATACATGTAGAATGTTCACTCTTTACTCAACAAATACATGTAGAATGTTCAATCTTTACTCAACAAATACATGTAGTATGTTCAATCTTTACTCAACAAATACATGTAGAATGTTCAGTCAATCTTTAAACAGTGTAAGTCTGAGTGATTTTCAAGTCTTTCTGAATTTTAGTTTTACAAATACTGTTTCCATGGGATTTTACATATAACAATGACTAATAATTTATTGACGGACTTTCTGATTCCTACACAAGACAACACAAATATATTACAAAACCCATCAGAATCTGAATATTTCTCACCAAATCACCAAGAACAAATTATTTCTCAAATTATGAGGCATTTTTTCCACCATTCATTTCAAAGCTTTTTGAAGCAGTCATAAATTTGAACAAACCACATGATCAATCTAATACACTTCCAAACCCCCTAGTGGCTGTTAATCCTCAAACACATTATGTCATTTGTGTTATGTAATTAACTACAACAGAAATTCCATTTCTCTGAGTTAAAATATGGAAACGAAATTTAATTAAATTTTCATCATAAAAATATTAGTAAAATTTGTTCAGTTATATAATTACATGGCAAAATTACTTTAGCTGAAAGTACAGCTTAAAATTTCAAATAATCCGTTGTTGGACTGAGAACAAAAATAGTCTTTGAATTATGAAAATTAAAGTAATATGTGCTGTCAGCGGCGATATTTTTAAATTTGTCTAATAAAACAATTCCCAATTTGATGTTGAGTTCATGACCATAATGAAAAAAAATAATAATGTAATAGGAAATGCATTTAATAATGCATTTAAATTTCCATGTGTGCACACAATTTTTCCCAATATAACACAAATTCACAATAAAATTCCCAATTTTGTTGCCAATAGCATTTTCCCAAAATTGACAGACAAAGGCCTGTAACAGTTAAAAAGTATTGCGTTTGGCAAATGTATTCTAATTACATGCTTGCAATTTTTCTTTTTACCACTGGATGTATTTTGAGATGGTATTCAGTGGTGTGGGATAGAAAAATAAAACCTACAAAGGGAATAACTTTTAAAACAAAATTGATAGAGGCTTAATTTTTGTACATACCACTGACTACAAATTTATAACTGTATCATTTACAGGGAACCTAGATGAAGTCATGAGGAAGACATGAACAGGATAAAGAAAAGGGATGGGTGGAAGGACAAAAGTTTAAACTATAGTCCCCCCCCCTCCCAGAACCAGTTGGGACTGATTACTGAATATGGGAATCACTTGAAACTAATCAATGACTCTGAAGAAGATCACTATCAAGGTTTGTCACTATGAGAAATTTAACATTCACCCAGGTGAATTGAATATATAAGTTCAGTGTTGATAAATTTTTATTGCAACTTTTTTTTATCAAATTCTGTAATGGTTAAGTGCATGAATGGTGCTGACTTTTTACTGTATCAATAGGAAAAAGACAGGGAACAGCTATCTGAGTACATGTATGTACAAGATTAACCAGCAACACATCAATACTTTTCCCAACATCATAAAGGATTTTGACATCATTTTATATTCCTCTCCTTGATCTATTTTAACTAAAAGTTTAAGAATTCCAAATTCTGTAGACTCTTTTTGACCACTTTTTCTTTCTAAAAGATACATTTATATCAAATTTGAGATCAAATAATGAAATCTTTAGACAAAAAATGATGGTCATAGACATTTGTTTTGACCTCTTATGTAAAACTATAACTTTGGTATTGTTACTGATGTTTAAGAATTAACATTCCATTATTATTCATATACTCAAAACTTCAGCCAATCAAAGAAATGGTAACCCATGTAGGCATGTTCTGTATGAAAAATAAATTTTTACAACAATATAATTTTTGTGCACTGAAAACTAAAATCTAATATTAATTTTAAATTACATAGAAAAACATATATATCACTTTTTAACAAATGTGTTGTTTAGATGTATGTTATAATATATGTATGTTTAGTTTATGTACACTTTTCATGTACAAATTTTGGTTGGCTGGAGCCTGAGAAGCGCTTTTCCCCTCACATAGTAATCAAGATTTTCTTCAGTCAAGAATCTTTACTATAAAAAGATATACATTACAATGATGCAATGGTATAATGCACAATGCCGTGTGGCAAACTTTGATATTTTTTGTATTAAAAAAATCAATAAAGTTCAAAGTCATGTTATAAATATAAAAAAAAAATCTAAATACTTGTTCATTACAAAATTAACAAGGATACAAGAACTTTTCACCAGAAACGTTAATATTGGCCAATAAAGTGTTGATCCTTTATTTATTATAAAGCTTGGTTTATTTTTAGTGTTTGAATTAAGCTAAATCATTACAGTAAATGTGTTGCACAAATGCCTTGAAGAGCAAATTTGTCAATTTTACGAAGTGATTGTAATGAAAAAACATATCTAACCTTAAGGTGATATAAACTGTCACAATGATGATTTTTGTCCCCTGGCATATAGTCAAGAATATGATAAAATGTATGTTCAAATACATTATCAAACACATGAAATGTTGGAAAAGATCTTCTTACTGAAGTTATTTGTTTTATTAAAATTTAAATTTTCTCGTATTTTAAAAAATCCAGCTGTATTTCCGTATGCAGTGACTTTTCTAAGATAAACTCTTTCAGCATATCAAATGTACTTCATAATTCACGGGGATCTCAATCCTATGTTAAAGTCGGCCCAACTTTATGTGTTTTATATTGACTTTTAAAATACAGGATGTGATTTTTATTGGAAAGTGCATGTATTATGTGAAATATATGCTTTTCAACGCTATTTTAAATACCTGAATAAAATCGGATGTATATACATGTATGAATAAATATATCAGATCACTAAAAGAAATTTGTCCGATCTTTAATGTTACCCTGAATACTGACATTGACAAAATCAAAACAATAAAACTGTGAAAAGTATGAGTACCTCACGTTTTACAATCGTGCCGCCATATTCCAATGGAGTTGGGCAATTCATGATCATATATGTCAAGAATGATAAAGCCAAGAACGCGATGGAATGAGTTAAAAATGGGTCAAGATCACCCGATATATCCGGCACATGGACAATTTCAGAAACGAATATTTTGAAATGACGAAAAAGACCAACTTTGCCTGACTTAGGTATGAAATAATGATGTAGAAAAATTAATGCAAAGGATAATAAGAATAGAATGTATATTAACTGCAAATAGCACTTGCATACTGAACACTCGATAATCTTCGTAAAAATTTACTGAAAATTAATTTGCATTGCTCTGTATAATGGAGGAAAAACAATATCTGATATTACATGTTGTGCTTGGAAAAATTGTTGCAATTATACACATGCATTTGTTATTCTAACCACCAGATGGTCTCTTTGAGATATATATACGAGATAAAATATTACATAAATGGGCATGCAAAATTTTTCACCTATGACAGCTCACACCGCTTTAAAGTAATGCAACTACAGCAAATTACTCTTACGAAATATCAACTTCCCTTTAATGTTTCCTCAATACTGAATTCACAACTATCTTTTTGTTAAATGTTAGTATCAATGCAATGACTTTATTTTATTTGTTTTACAAAGAATAAACTCAAATCAATTTATAACACTCTGGCAAGCTTAAAGGTACAAAACATTAACATGAAAATAAGTATGGAAGTCAATAAGGTGCCATCATCAGTCATGCATTGCATTGTAGGAGCAGTCAAATGCATCATGTACAGAAGTAACACAAACCTGAACACTCTGGTGGAAAATAAATTAGAAAATGAAAACAAAGTAATTAAATTTAAGGTCACAAAAGCAGAAAATATTGGAATGTATTGTATACAAAGTTCCCACTTGATATATAATCTTTTTGTTGTTTTACAATCAATTTAATGTGTTGAGCAAATAAATGATTAAATTACTACAGAGTCCAATAAAAAGTCATTACACAAATACAACAGTATCTTAAATGGATTGAATTACGTCACATATCAAAAGAAAATTGCTCCAACAAGATATATGATATTGAACGCTAGGACTGAAACAGATTTCTAATGACACACATGTCAGAACTGATTCAAAAATGAGGAGACAGAATTACAAACCAATGTGAAACATGAGGAAAAACAGACACAATTTGACAGTGTGATGACTGAGAAAATCATGTGAATGGTATTGATATAAGCCATGCTTGCATTTCCTGCAATGTGACATATAACATCAACATCCCGGTCTGCAAAGTGTTTTATCTAATTGGTGTTTGCTATAAATATAATGAAAATCACTGTTGTTTCTCTTGCTCTGAGTCTTCTTCACATGTATAACACAAGAATTGGAGACAAGACACATAGCAAGTTTTATAACAAAAACAAAGTGCAATTCTTGAATGTGTGGGGTGGGGGATCTGATCAATCTCTCTATGTGCTATTTTAATTACATGTATATGGTTAAAAAAATTTTGAGTCCACTTAAAAATATATCTCAGGTTTTTGGTGAATTATTTCTTTGTAATCCTTTAATTAAATGTAAAGTCATCTTGATGCCACCAGAAATTTATCAGATAAAAATTACTATGTATTGAAATGCTACAACACAGGAATCCACCAAAGTACATTAAGTCAACAAAGCATTATATTGTGCTATTTCTATCATAACTAAGTTTGCATTTTCAGGTAATTGCAGTTTGGTTTTACAGGAAATTTCTATATATTAAGTTGGCACATCAGGCTTGCTTTTCAGGTAATTTATGATCGTTTTATTAAGTTTTTCTGGTAATTTCTTACCATTTTGTTAAATTTTAGGTGATTTTTAATTATCAAGCGTGCATCTTGCATACTGGCTTTTAGTTCAATAACCTGTTGTACACTCTCAGCGTATAAGAAAGAATGGATTTCATCATTAATGCTTAATTACTTAAAACATTCAATAACAAAGTCAAAGGTACTGCTTCTTTAGTATCTGATACGAAGTGTTAAAGATGCTTCAACGTTTGAAGAAATTAATGTGTTTGTTCTGTCTTCTTCTTCAAGTTTAACATGATATTTTAGATCAGTTATAAATCCATGTACAACTGGATTTTCCAACTGATTTTTTTTTCTTATAAATGTATTGTTTCCCTTATAAAATGATTAAATTGATTATATGGAGTAAACGATCTTTAAATTTCTTTCCAAATATTAAATCGGATTTGTCCTGATTTGTTCTGACAATATTACATGATAAGAACAATTGATTTAAGGTTTCATTTTCTTCAGAGTAGAATGTACATAATTGTTTCTGAAATATTCATCATATATAGTAAGGAATTACTCACAATTCATCTATGTAAAATATTGTATATTGTAACCATCTACGATTGGTATCTGTGGTCAATTGATCCAAATATACAATTATTAGTAAATGTGTAGTCTATAGCATCTGTTGAAATTTCTAAATAATTACACCATTTTTAAAAATAGAAATGGGAGTACTTTATACCTTGCAGAAATAAATCATATACTGAAACTTAATATTCTTTACTCTTTATTCTTTATTATACATTTCAGGAAAAGGGATAATATGGCAGTTGAATGTTGAAGTGTGAAAATTGAGATTGTCATGCAACACTATATGATGGCAAACATGTTACGACCCAAAGAACTGGCACTAGGTTTATCTGTGGCAGTAGAATGGGTTAATGAAGTTACTGGTAAAAAAAGGCATGAGACATGCTTCTTTAACCTTCTGCTGAATGTTCAGAAAGGTGACATATTCATTATCCACATTGTCATACTTGTGGTAAGTTCCAACTTACCACTTGCCGCTGGCTCGGGAAATACACGACCTCCAGCATGTGATATGTAACCGTATAAGCCATATGACATCACCGATAAATATCATTAACAATATCAAAGTTATAGGTATAATATAAAAGCCAATACAAATACTGAAAACAAATGCTTAAGACAATAGAAAACTAATAGTATCATTGGATTCAAATCATATTACCGGTAATGTTCTAGGTTATCATTTAATTACAGATTCTATGTTACATCATTTTTCTTTTTTTTTTTCCATTTGATGTCATTCAAGCCATAACTTATATGTTGTCTTAGAGAAACATCAATCATGCTTTTATTTATCTGCAAAATTGACAGGTCCTTGTAAAGAAAAATATTATCTAGACTAAATTTCGGCTAACATGTCCTTCAGAAGGAATAAGTGCAATTTTATCAAATCATCAATAAATAGCATAGAGTACCGCCATAAAAACAAAGCATGTCTGCACAATAAATATCTATTAATCAGCTTTAAAGGGGGAATTAGCTGTGTATACCAAAACAAATTATTCAATTTCTTTCTTCTTTTATTGCATGTACTTGATGTACAATAACAAATAAAAGCTATACACAGGCATAAAAAAATCTTATATCCCTACATACTGTACAGTTGCTTTTATTTGCAGGGGAAATGATTTTGCTATATTTGTGCTTATATAAAATTCCACGAAATTAATTACCCATGAGTATAATACCTTACATTTATGAAATATCAGAAAGACAATTCGTAACCAATATTGTGCAAAATTTAATACATGTACCTGTGAATTCGTTCCTTTCAGAAAAACATGAATTTTTTTCCCCATGAATTTAAACAACTGTACAGTATTTTGTGAAAATAAGGTAAGGTCCAGTGTAGTATTCATATACAAAATGTAAGGTTGATTTAATCAATTGCAATTGAAAAAGTGCCAAACCTGGGTTTCTCGAGAAATTTTCACAAAATATATATGAATTTTAAAATTTGTATGCCTGGGTATATCTCTTCTCTGTTATTGTACATCAATCTAAGTTGTAAAAGAGGAAAATTAATTTTGAAAAAAAAAAATCCACAGCTACCGCCCTTAAAACCATTTGATATTCTTTGCTTGCATGCTAATCATTTATCTAGACTTGTGAAATTTAGCATTTGCAAACTTCATACTTGTTTAGATTCCCTTTAAATTTTAAGCTGAGAAAAGTATTCAAAGGACTGCCACTGTTAATGTATAATCCTATCTCCTTCAAAGAATTTGAAAGTTAGTTATACATTAACATGTGTAGTGAGAACTTTGATCTAGAAAAACCGAAAAACATTAAAAACAACCCAACATAACGAAACTTCAAAACGACTTGTCAACATAATCCCCTTTGATCCTTTTGTTGTATCAATATCCCAACACACATTCTCCTCTCAAAAAGATTGCCATCACAATTAACAAAAATGTCTTCACTGGCACCAATGACACCAGCATCACAGATAGTCTGTCTCCACGGTAATAAATATTTCAGTTTGATAAGAGATAGAAATCCCTGATTACTAGGTCAACATGGAGATTGTGACATGAGTTTAGTCTTTGTGGTATTCCTTTCATGTACAGCATTCACTCTGGTACCACTCAACTTTACATCACACTTTCAATAGACCAACATTCTTCTACTTCTCAAAAAGTCACCTTTTTTCAAAACACTGGAGATTTACACATATAACTAATTGAATTTTGTTCTTTCAGTTTGTGGTTCAAAGTATGCAAAAGTTAGGACACCATTTGTAGGCATTTCTGTAGCAGTTATTACATAAATTCTTACTACTTATCTATAAAGTCAATATCTTTGTGAGTGTATATTCCCTACACACTCCTTGTTTAACAAGCATGTAAGTAGATGAGCAGGATACAGGGATAAATGTACAGGATTTTGTAAAAGTAAATGTTTGTTGATATAAAAATTATATGAGATTATTCTAAAATATCAAACTCTTATACCTTATAATTTTACACTACATACATATAATTAAAATCATGTCATAGCAAACTTCTATATCTGTATAATCTATCACTGTGTCACTTGCACTCAGTCATTCTCCACCTTAACATCAAATAAACAGTATAATTCTACAAGCTTTAAAGCAGTAATTATAATTCATTTCACAAAAGACGCCTACAAACTGTCCACAATTAGTTTCGTTAAACAAGAAATTTTCTTATTAAAACATGATGTAATGACCAAAAACGCATGCACTTATAGCACTGAAAATTTACCGTGGAAATAATTTCCCGTTATGCTCTTGTAGGGCGTGATATTTACAAATAGGAGATGTATAGGTGCATTGGTATTATAAGTTTTAAGCTGTATTGCAAATTTCCTTTACAAACTTGATCACTATGCAGTTTATGTAACGACCGATTTAAATGTTACGGAATCCATCATTATATAGAAGACATTTACTAGCACTGATCTCTGATCAATCTTGATTTAATCACACAATAGTGTGTTTATTGTACATTGTAGATCCAGATTATTGATTTGAGGCTGTTATAACCAAAGAACATCAAAACATGCAATGGCATGAAATACTGCCGCCACATTCATCTAAATCATTTCCCCAGAGTCAATTTGTACTTTTAAATTTACATAAACCTATAAATTAGAAAATTAATGATTTAAATAATGACAATTTGTCCTTTAATCTCCCTTGAAATTATTTTTCAATCAGTAAAAAATACTAGATATTGATTACAGGGCCTTATATGCCAGATGTCATGATACGGATAGGTGAAATGACTAATTATAGTTCCCTTCAACAAACACTAAAACAAGTTGCTTAATTCCAGAATATTAGGGTTTTCTGTTTATTTCTTAATTTTATTTGAATTCACTATTTTAATTTACTTAAAATGTACAGACCTGTAAACACAAGATCACAATGAAATCTATGGTTAGTCTTTTCAGACTATTCCTTTTACATGTACTTTTAAAAGAAAATATAGTATTTTCAAATTATCTATGTGATTAAGAAATCCGGTCTTCACTTTAAAAAACATTCCAAGAATATCAGTAGTGCAAAGGAGCCTTAACACTTACCCAAGTTCCCGTCTTATCTATATAACTCTTGACCCAGAGGTATCAAAATACAAAATTATCATTACCGCTAACCAGGAGATGCTATATATCATATCTGTAGAAAATAAACCAAGCTTACTTTGTGAGGATAAGTTTAAATTTTTCAAACATTTACACAGGGTAGCAACAGATTCCATTAAGAACATATATACTTAGATACTTAGTTCATCCTCGATATATCAACACCTATTGTTTTCCTGAATTTTGGCAGTATAACGGATTTGGCAATATATCGAGGTTTATTATTTTCGAGGTGTAGTCGTTTTCGTCATGACATGTCCTTAATCCCTGTTGTATATCATATCCTGTTTAAAACTAACTATCGTAACTTCAGATATTTTGTCTATTGTTTAAGTTTGGACAATTTGGCCATCCTATTAAAATGGCCAAAATTAAATCGTCCAAAATATATAGCAGTACATGTTCAACAGCTGGAAAATCTAGATCTGTTTCTAACATCAGTCCAGAAACATTTCTAATGTTAACTTTCATTGTTTTTATTTTAAAAAAAATATAAACTGGTCCCTGTCTGATTTAAACATTTTGTTCATACAACCAGATACCTGTTTATGACACTCGATATTTGACTTATCTCCCTTTGCAGTCAACGTATGAAGTACACAAGCTACCGTCAGCTAACAGTTTTACTCACACTTGATAAATTTTAAGTGATTTAACATGTATAAATAACCATTTGTACTGGAGAATTGGCGGCGGATGGCGGTATGCAGGTTTTGGCATTAAAACCAGGGAATTATATGGGAGGAAATCCGTTCTTCAAGAAATAGCGGCATTATGGGGGTTTGGCGTTATAACAGAGGGCATTATATTGTGATTAAAACTGTTAGCCGATGGTACCTTGTGTACTTCATACTTCAACTGCATAGAGAGATAACTCGAATATCAACTGTCATAAACTAGTATCCGGTTGTATGAAAAAAGTGTAGAAGTCAGACAGGGACCAGCTTACAAGTTTCACGCTTCCATGATAGTTGGAAAAAATAAACACATCGTGTATTTACAAAGCAATTACCACACAGCAAGAAATAATTAAGAGTAGATGAGTTATATAAACTTAAAGCCTTTGTATTACCGACCTGCCAAAGAGTTATTTCAAACAAAAACAATTATAGTTTACATTAGAAATGTTTCTGGGCTAATGTTAGAAAGGGATCTAGATTTTTCGGCCGTTGAACATGTATCGATACTGCTACATATTTTAAACAGTTAGATTTTGGCCATTTTAATACGGTGACCTGATTGTCCAAGCTTAAACAATAGACACAATATGCAAATTTACGATAGTGAGTTGTACGTAGGATATGTCATACAACAGGGATTAAAGACATGTCAAGATGAAAACAACCACACCTTGAAAATAGTAAACCTCAATATATATTGCCAAACCTGTTATACCACCAAAATTCACAAAAACAAAAGGTGGCAGTATATCGGGGGTGAACTGTATATATATATATATATATATATATATATATATATATATATATATATATATATATATATATATATATATATATATATATATATGTATATATATGTATGTATATATATATGAATAAGTATATATATATATATATAGATAGATAGATAGATAGACAGACAGACAGACAGACAGACAGATAGATAGATAGATAGATAGATGGATGGATTTAACAAAGACAATATAAATTCAGAAAAAATAAAAAAAATCCTGATAAACACAGAATAAACTAAAAAGAAAGAGGTTTTATAGAGCTTAAGTCCAGAAAACCATTCTCCATCATTTATCTTACAACTTAAAATATACTTTTTTTAATCTTATTTGCTATAAACATGTAGAAGATTTCTATCTATGTATTTGTATTTACATAGATATTTCATTTTTCAAAGACTTGCAAGACTGAAAAATTCTCTTCATGTATGCAACTTCCAAGTGGGCAGTAAATGGTTTCATAAAATAAATAAAAGTCACACCTACAGTGATTGAATCACCTACAAAGCATTCCAGATGATAAAGTTAGATTGATCACAGTCGATAGATACATTTCATCTTGTATTCTAGTTCATTTATTTGGCAACACTACAGATACAAATTGTCAATAATTTCACCATTAATTTCATCTAGATGTCTATACCCAAGACTTTCCAATTGACAAATCTTTGAAATTTGAAAATGACAAATGATCTTATGATAAAAGTCTGATGCAAACTGTAAATGGAAATTATCCAAAAAAATCCATACACACACAATATAATGACTAAAAATGAATCAAAGCACTAATATATGTTATTATTTTGTATTTTTGACAAAATAAAAGCTTAAGGCAGTATTGCCTTATTGCAAAGCAATTGATCTGGAATTTGAATTTTAAGGTCATAGGTATTGGTCAAAATGAAAGTCACACCCAATAAATGTTGTCATGTTCAATCATCATGTAACATCACAACAAGACAGTTTTAATTGTTTTCTCACAACAGAGCTGAACACACCAGTTAAACCAAATTGCTGACACAGACAGATAGATGGGAAGGTGGAAAATATCACCATTTCAAAGACTGCTGGTATCTGCTTTGCAAATTGGTCAACAATGATATTCAAACTGATTTATTCTTAATGTTTGTTTAACATGTGCTAGAATTAAAATATTGATTGATTTTAATTATTTTAAAAAATCAGTCAAAAAGTAGAAATACCTTGAATTATATATTTCATATAAAAAATATCAAAACTAAATACAATTTTATTTTCCTCAAATTATTTAAATCTTCAAGAGAGTTAATTCTAACATCTGTTTTTATTGGACTACATTTCCTTGTACAAACGGTTTGACAGTTAACAGAAATACAGCCTCTCCCCTGTTAACAGGATAGACCTCAGAGTATATCCTAAACAGATAGTCATTGTATCACATCCCATTAAAGCAGCTATGCTAATGGCCCGTTATACACCAGTCCACAAGCCTTAACTCAGAAATTTGTCACAAATAAAACAGCTAATGCCCCTTTAAGGATTCTTGAAAGCATACTTGATTTGTTAACTATATCCAATTTCTAATGAATTAAAGTGATATGAGCTGTCGTAGGTGAAAAATTTTACATGCCCATTTTATGTAATATTTTATCTCAAATATATCCCAAAGAGACCATCTGGTGGTTAGAATAACAAATGCATGCATATAATTGCAACAATCTTGCCAAATGTAACCCGTAATATAATTTTTTGTTTGTCTGCCATTACTCAAAGAATTGCAAATTAACTTTTGGTAATTTTTACGAAGATTATCGAGTGTTCAATAAGCAGTTTTTATATATCTTATTCTTATTACACATTGCGTTTATTTTCATACATCATCATTTCATACCTAAATCAGGCAAAGTTGGTCTTTTCCATCATTTCAAAACATTCGTTTCTGATATCGTCCATGTGCCGGGTATATCAGGTGATCTCTACCCATTTTTAACTCGCCTCATCACATTCTCGATTTTATCATTCTAGACACATATGAACTGCCCAATGTCAGCAGACATGTTGACATGATTGTGAGATGTCATGATTTTTAAAGGTAAATATAAAAAACATAAAAATCGTCCGACTTTAACATATGCCAATTGTGTCAAGGTCCGAGATTGCTGATAGACTAAGCGCGTGAAGGACCAAGATCCCCCTGACCTAATTAAGAAGCACATTTGATATGGTGAAAGAGTTTATCGAAAGGTCATTGCATACGGAAATACAGCCAGATATTTTAAGGTACTGGAAAACTTAGATTATAATAAAACAATAACTTCAAAAAGAAGATCTTTTATGACATTTCAAGAGTTTGATAATAAATTTGAACACACATTTTATCATATTCTCGTCTACATGTCATGGGACAAAAGTCATCATTGTGACAGCTTATATTGCTTTATAGTCCCATAACTTAGTATCAGCAAAAGTCAAAATATTTAAAAAGAAACTGATTATTATGAATATAACATTATGCAAAAATTTCCCAAGGATTTGTCAATGCTAACTTGATTTAATGTCAGACAAATCATACTTATATTGAAATCTAAAGAAAAAAATCCCCAACTCTGAAACAGCAAAAGTCAAAATCGTTAGAATTAAAAGGTGGCTAGTCTGCATGGAACCAAACATTGTGTAAAAAATTCAAAAGAATTCGTAAAAGCTAACACAATTCATAGCTAGATATGTCCAATCTTTAACAAATTTTAAGGAATAACATTCCATAACTCTGTAATGGCAAAAAAACAAAATTGTACAAATTAAAAGGTCCCTAATCTTCATGGAATAAAACATTGTGTAAAAATTCTGTTAGGATTCATCATGGCAAACTTCAGTTTCTGTGAGACATGCAAGGATGGACAAAAGCATACTGTAATATGTCCATTAAAGACGGGCATATGAATACAAACAAGAAGCCCAATGACCTATGTTTGTCAACTGAGTAACCATACTATCAACAAACACCTGACCCAAAAGATCATCAATTTAACATTTTGTGTAAAGGCCTACTTGCCCATCATATCTATGCATCTAAAAAGTCAACTTACCAGAAAACATCACTGGAAATATTTTTAGAGGAGACCTGTACAGGCTGTATGAAAAATAAACTTACCAAATTTGTGAATGTAAAGTCCTCTTCCTGTGAAGTATTTGGGTATGTAAAGTGTATAAATGGCAGAAATATGTCCTCGTACTCAAAAAAGTACAGGTAGAGCATCAAACTGCGTGGAAAATCCTTCATACCGTGTAAAAGAAACAGGGATCTCTTGGGGTTCAAGGCCTGCAATAATTTACATTATTTATACTACTCTGCAGCATTATACATACTATATGTTTGTATTGTTACACAGTTTTAAATCTTTTCATTTATCTTTTTATTTCTGTGGAGACTTCACTAGTCATGAATAGCAAATATACATCTATTGTCATCATCAGAAATTACATCTGAAAAAATACTTGACTCAGAAATATACTGGTCTCAAACTTTTTTTTATTCTATCACAACAACATCAATACAGTAGAACCTGTCTTGATAGACCACCTTGTCCCACTAAATTGTGGTCTCTCAAGACAGGTGGTCTCTGAATAGAGGGTTCATTTAAAGGATTATTGAACCATGTAGTTTTCAGAATCTTTTATGACATGTTCCACTGTACATACCCATGTATTTGCCTACTAATCATACCATTACAGTATAAGGCACTGAGTAATTATATACCTTGTATTCCCATAAAGTTGATGGTAATTTCAAGCCCTGCTCCTTTAATGTCTGAAGTGTGCTATACATTGCTTTTAAGTGGGGTGTCCTAGTAACGTTCAGCATGGTCCGCAAACTGTCTAAATCTAGCGCTAGCAATAACCTTCCATCTGCAATATCAAAATATAGTCTTTGTTTAAAAAAGTACCGTAAATTGGGATATTTTGGCCATTATTTCATTTTGGCCAGTTAGGCCACCCTATTTAAGTGGTCAAAATCAAACCATCCAAAACATGTACATAATGTTTCTACCCATACCTCTTAAAAATAATTTAGTGTTTTATAGATTATCAAACAAGCTTTTAAAAAAAATTACATTGTGTGGACTTTGGTCTTAAAGCCACATTACAGGGAGTAATGTTCATAACTAAACTTTTCTGTACTCACTTAATGCATATTTGCATGAACTTACGTCATATTTTTAAAGTCCTATTCCAACTAATTAGTTAATTAATCATTGGAAACACCTAACACAATGATCTATTTATAAACGGTAAGGTGTTGCCGGTCACAGGATGACGCTTTACTGAGCATGTTCATTTCACTGTCCAGGACAATCCAGACAAGTGGAACACCAATCAAATGCTCTGGAACACTGTTCTGGGCAAGCAATTTAGCTATAAACTTACGTGAATTATGTAAATTTTATCGACATCTTTGAAATAACTACTTCTTGCCCTGGTACATTCGATTGCAAAATGTTTAAAGACTGTGCCAGAACAGTACTCTTGCGGTGAAAAGGGAACACCCTTTATATCACTTATACACCAGGGTGAATTTAAGAATTCCTACAGAATCCCCCCTAATAACTCAAATGATACATCAAATTGTTTGAATTTTTTTTTCATCGTCGGTACGGAGTGGTTTTCTAATGAAAATGTTAAAATTTACAATACAGTCTAGAAAATTACAATAACGTCTAGAAAATTACAATAACGTCCAGAAAATTACAATAACGTCCCCGGAATGTGATTTTAATCCAGTACCATGTGATGCATCAATTCCAATTATTCTACCGACACTTTTTTGATATTTTGATATTTCAAACACCTGGAATGTTCAACACTAAAAGACAAAGATCTGATGGTAGGCCAAATTTAAACATGAAATAAACGTAATTGGCCAAAATTTAACCAACCAAAAGATAACCCTTCATTTTATGACCAAAAAGAACAAATTTTAGCGACACCAAAATATCCCAATTTGCAGTTTATTTTCTCAGTATTTTTGTTTTAACAATAAAATTGACTACACCAGATATAATTACTACTACGGATATGTCCTACACTGTTATAGATTATACCCAGGATGTTGAAAGTAAAGAAGAGTTATTGATAAGCAATGGACAATTAAAAGTCAATATCAAAACTGATTTTTATAGTTATAGAAAATGCGTTTGAAAAACAATACATCATGAGGGGCAAGTGATACAGAAGTCCCATAACTCCGGTAAATATTACCAAATAACTCTGGTAAATGATATTGCCAAACAACTTAAGTAAATATTGCCAAAAAGCTCTGGTGAATGTTGCCAAACAACTCAAGTAAATATTACCAAAAATATCTGATAAATTATATTGCCAAAAAGCTCAAGTAAATATTTCCAAATAACCCAATATTTATTTGCCTCCATCTTGATATCAGGGGCATAAAAACTATAAAAAAAACTACAGTTGTTTACAGTAAAACCTGTACATAGGGGCCACCCAAGGGACCAGAAAATATTGGCCTTAATGTGCATGTGACCCTTATACACAGGTTAAATTTAGTTAAAGTATGCAGTCACGGTACTTTTCAAAACTGGCCTTTATAAACAGGTAATCCTTATACAGAGGTGGTCGCTATAACAGGTTTTACTGTATTTGATTTTTCTTCATTGCCTTTTTCTGAATTAACCTGTTATCTAAATATTTTAAATTCAAAAAGAACTAAAAACACAAAACTAATACTATGATACATATTTAAGTACAAAGTGGTCTTTTCAGTTGAATGCTCAGTAAGTGGAATGTATTCAGATAGCATTATAAATCATGAGCAAAGCAGATGTGTACTGAAATGTATTCAAATTAACATGTGATCAAACGTTGATATTGTTCATGGTGAAAATCAGTGTGTACACTCATGAAATTTGGTGAGGGCTACTGGAATTGGATTTTTTTTAGACCATAGGGTGATTAAGCTTTCTTCTTAAATTTAAACCCAGTCTGATACAATGGCAAAGGAACTAATACAAAGAATGTACAGTCAAACTTGTCTGTAAAGGCTTTCAGTAGCAACATTCAATAAAAACAAAAAAAAAAGTAGTCATTATAGGCAGGTGGTCTTTACAAAGAGGTTTATTCATTATAATCACAATATTAACAAAAGTTATGAATGGCCTTTATAGGCAGGTGCTCTTTATACAGAGGTGGCCTTTACAGCAACTTTGAGTGTATATTAAAACACCCCATTCAGTAACAATGTCACTTATTTTTGTATAACATGTATAACATGAGAAATTGGAAATAATCACTTACTTAGTTGATTATTCTTTGCATTGATACAGTAAGGTTCAGCCCAAGAGCCCATACCATTCAACCATTCACAGACTTCCTGTTCACTCCATCTTAACGGTGGCTTGTAAATTAACGGATCTTCACCGCCAATACTCCAATACCACACTATATAACCCACCTACAACAACAAATGATATCTCTATATTCAGATATACAGAAAGCAAATAATCTTGTGCATTACTAGAAATGTACATAGCTTCTTGTGAAAAAGATTCAATAAGAAAACAGTCTCAATTACAGTTGTAGATATTGATGTGGAGTTACTAAAATAACTCATCTCCTCTAAAGACAACAGTGTAATGCACCATGTCATTGATGTGAAGAATAGTCTATTATATATCAGGGGTAGATGGTTAATAAAATGTCCTTATCTAGGGGTCCTGAAATTCACAATAATCATTAATGTTACCATGACTCTAGAGATGCTAAATTCTAAATATGATAAATTATATATATCAGACATTTTGAAATGGACCAGTGAATAAAGGAATTTCAATGGTCAAAGAAATTTTTTTACTGGTCTGTATTTAAATACAATTGATATGAAATTGTAAAATTACTGGTCATTTGGACCAGTTATCAGATAGATTTCAACAGACTTTTGTAAAATTAACCAGTTTTTCTGGTAAGTCCCCTGAATTTCAAAAACTCTGATATATATATACTGTAAATTACATTTATTTCGCATGAAATTTAATTTCGCGTTAATCCGCAAGACACCTCGAACATGAATTCAAATTCACTGCGTAATTTTATACACAATTATTGCCGAATTTTCGCAAATAAGATGTATACAGGCTTATACAGCATACAAGTTTTAATCTTCCATTAGTCCTCCCCATTCTTTTATCCATCCATGCCTTTGTTTTAGTTTCATCCGATTTCACAGAATGTATTTGTTGATTAATGATATTTCGCCAGTATCATTGTCCGTGAGGACAATGATTTTACTTTGTTTCTTTTCTGTAGTGTCCATGCGGGATTGTAGATCTGATCGTAAGGCTCTTTTGCAGTGAAAGTCAATGCGCATACCCGGATGTTTGTGATTGACATTAATTGCTTAACGGCTTTACAACTAGATCTTACAACCTGTGGACTTTTTAGAAAGAAACAAATTTTTTCTACTTTATAAATGCGAATTCAGATATTTGCGAAAAGAGGAAGGAAGATGACTTCGCAAAATGTGGTATACGCGAAATAAAAGTAATCTACAGTATATGAAATTATGAAACAACTACTTTCTACATGTAGGTCTAACAAGTAAAATAAATGTCTCTGTTGTAACTGGTACACACTGTTAAGTATATTTACAACTGCACATAGTCAAGTTGTGATGACATATCATTCACAATAAACAATCCTCACTCATGTATATGTTATCACATAGTCCATTGATGTTTAAGCTGCTGAGAGATTCAATTAAGGGAAATAACTCTTTCAAAAATAATTTCAGGAAAGATAACTGTATATTCTAAAAATCAGATATCATGTGTGTTTCTACTTTCTACGTGTATATTACAAAAGACCAATGGCTTCACATCTCCTGAGAGTTTTTGTACATGTTTTAATGATTAAGTTTTGATGCTGTCACAGAGAGGACAGTAAGTAACATTTAAAGCTTTGGATTGATATACATGTACCTGTAATATAGATAAGAAACACACAAGAATCTAAAGACACAATTGTCCTTCATCATCCCAGGCATATTAACCATGGAACAATTCCTGAAGCAAAGCAACGAAGGATATTTTTCAGTAATTAAAAATAATTTATGATAGAAAAAAATAATCAAAAGAATTTCATGAAATTTTTTTAACGTGCATCTTTAAAAAATATTGTCATTGGTCTGACAACTTTAATGCTTCAGTAAAGATAAAGAAACATACTACAGATATTCCAAACATAACCAGTAGTCCAATACAAAAATCTCTGCCATTATTACGATTAAAATTGTTCTGGACAAAACCAGTGGCCCTTTTGTTTTGTGGTTGAAACTGACGATTTGCTTCTTTTTCAAATTTATCCAACAACTGAGCATTTTCTGGTGTAGAAGTTATCTGTTGTCTTTCTTCAATTTTCTCTGCGAAAGATTTTTCTATTAGGTTCCTGCAAACAAATGATGTAAGTTAGTATTCAAATTAAAGTAGGCAAATTATAGTATACATGATATAGAACAGCACAAATATGATTCAAGTCTATTTGTGTTTGGTATCATTCCCTATTTATTATCGAGATACAGGTCTCCCTCACATTGGTTTCCAAGTGGATGTGTTACTATTTGTATAGGTGTGTGTGTCTGGGTGTATTCTTCCTCTAAATTGATAATACCCTATCTCTTTAATACTGGAAAAAACACTGTATCTAAATATCAACATGCAGGCTTATAACCCAGAGAATGAAAGCACCATTTTTCTTCCTTATAACATTGGGGCCGGAATTCATCCCCAATACCAATTTAAAACTTACACTTTTATTCCCAATATGATGATGAAAATTCCCAAAACAAATGATACTGAATTGTTTGTTAAAAAAAAATATGAAAATCTATTTTAATACTCATACAATATCAGTGTCATATTGTCCTAGAGGAACAAACAAAATTATACACGTATATATGGAAAACAAACAACATCTTATAAATCCAACAGCATTTACCTGGCTGTCAAAGTTGTTATGATTGTATAAGTAAAGATCTATCAGATTCAAAATATAGTAGAATCTCTTAATCTCAAAATTCATGAGACCACATCTATTACTTTGAGATATCCGGATTTCAAAATAACTGAATTTTTTTATTGATATATTATTATATCTATAAAAATCGGTGCCATATTTTCAATTATGACATATCCAGAATTTTAACTCAACCGATTTCGACATAACGAGATTCCACTGTACATGTATGCAACATCCGACTGGTGATGATGACATACATTAATATACATGTAGATCTACAAAGGTAATGAGGCACATCTGGGGTCTGTCAAAAAACAAAACAGTAGAGTCCTTCCTCCAGAAATAGGAAAGCAAAAGCAAGTTAGTCACCACTGTGATGATTCAATTAAGACTTGCTATGTTTGTAAACATGTGCCAATTAATGTGAATTTACCTTGGCAGACCTTTCTTTATAAATTATTGTATAGGTGTACCAAGGTAAATTGGCACATGTCTACAAACACAATGAGTCTAAATTAAATCATAATAGAGGTAACAATCTACTTGTCATGACAAAAGTATTAGAGATTCAGTAATGCATGGAGTTCGAGCAAGGCAATATGTTTTACCTGTACAACCTATTTTGGGAACGTAGACCTATTGTTTGGGTTTTTGAGCAAACACGGATGTGCAATTTTACCTTGGTAGACCTATAGCAGTGGATTCATGTACATGGTAATCCTACTAGCTTGGGCTAGTGGGGTTGCCCCATAGCTGGTGGAGCACCAGATTTGAAAACTGGAATCCTAGGTTCATTTTAAGATAGAAACAGTTGTTTGCCTAAAGATGATGATGATGATTATAAATACCCAACTTTCACATCAATATAAAGAATTACCATTATTTTTTAAAGTATACCATTTGTGTCATTACCTTAATGTCACATTAACTTTTGAGCATTCATTCCAAATCTGTTTACATAGGGGACACTGAAGCTTTTTAATTTGGAAATACCATCTAGCCAAACACAGACGACAGAAGCTATGACCACAAGATAACGTTGTTGGTTGTACCATCAATTCAAAACAACAACCACATGTAAAATCTGTCATAGAAAACTGCCGCTGAAAATGGCCACTGGAATTCATAGAATCTGGCATGGTTGACTTGCTCGGAGACTTCTTCTTCCTTGTTCCCGAATCTTTGTCTTTTGACAAATCACAGTCATAATCACTTTCAGATTCTGACATATTTACAACTCTTGACGCTGGAAGATTGGATAGATACCTACAAAGTACAAGGTACATGTAACTAGAAAATAGATCAAAGTTTATCTATAAATGAAATGCATACATGTACATAACTGCACAAATCACATGATTGATAATATAAATTATAGATAATAAACAATCAAACACAAAACAGAATGGCAAGGACTATTGACAGTGTTCCAGATAAGCTGCATATTTGTGTATTTTACGCATGAAAAATAAATGGATACACAAGCAAATTAAATCCATGCGCAAGATACCCAATGCATATCAAAACTGAAGCATAAAATTAAATACATTTTCATAATAAAAAGATACATTGAAAATGTCATCAGTATATTTTTTACAGTTTACTTAGTATACACGGATCTTTTCACCGAGATCTTGAGTTATGGCAGTGCTGGCACGATACTGAACTCAACAACGCTACAAGTACAAGTAAAATTTGTGACAGAAATAGCTGGTAATTTAAATAATTTCCATTATTACACTGAAGTAATGAACAGGATTTACACTTCTTTGTTGTTATATAAGTAATCTAATTAAAATGGTAAAAATATCATATAATCAAAAGTGTTTCATTTGTATTTTGTGGTGGGTTTTTTTTAAGAAAAATTAGCAATTAAAATAAGGAATCTTTTTACCTTTAAATTTTAATTCATTAATTCATCTATTCAATCTATTATCTAAAAATAATCCTGCTGTTTACAATGATCACTTGTGTTCCACTAACAGGTTGTATTTGGATCTTTTTACCTTGAACATGAGTTCATTTGGGTAATTCAACCTAGCGGTAGGTTTATGCAACGCATTTGAATAATTTGACGTACCGGTCGGATCCTGTTACCATTTTCACTTTCACGTGCACGTTGCTACCATGGAATTATAAATTTGTTATACAGAATTATATTTTGTACAACTAACACAATATCAAAGTAATTTTAGTTTGTCTGATTTAGAGTCAACACGAATAGCCGACGCAACACTTTAAAACCGAAACCAATTTTTTCAAACTTCCCTGTTTCCATTGCGTCAGGTCCGTGTTTGTTTCAAGTTTATTTTGTTTATTTTTTTTCAGTTTCTTTTCCTGTCAAATTGTCACCCACATACAATACAGTACATCAAAATGTATAACCGTACCTTATTTTTTCAGTGATATATTATCTTTTACATATATGCAGAATTACATATGCAATAAGTTTTGTTGACATCTGGTCTTTGCCTACCTGTGACCTGTTTTGTTGATACATGTAGTTCAGTCCCCTGTCCCGAGGGCCACTTAAATCATTGATAACAGGCAGAGGTACGAAAATTTAATTCCGGATTATTACGGATTCATGTTCGCAACGCTATGGTTCCTTTTTAAATATTCCCATACAAATGTGAATCTGATATATAACAACAACCTTTATTTAGAAATACAGATTCTAGAAACTATTCTTCCTAGTTAGATATACTTACAGCAAACACAAGCGGGGAATAAACAATACACTGGCGTAGCTGCTTATTAGCACTGTAAGCACGTGCTTACAAATAATTTTGACAATTTTTTTTTTTTCAGTTGTTGATTATCTTTTGTAATCTGTTCTAAATAATTAGTTTAATCCTACTTTCCCACAAAAGTATAAAACACGTCGGTAATATGTGAAATTAAAAAAAAAAATGGGCTGCTCCATGATGGGTAATTATCGCTTTGTAGCTCCGACCAGAGTCGAAGATATATTATTGTAGGCTAGCTATCTTTAGTGGTGTTACCCTTAAAATTGTTCCATGTTCGATTTTTTAAATAACCCTCCCAAAGCAACATTTAAGTTTACATTTGTTTATTTTAATGAAAAGGAAACGTTTGTTTTTTATCCTGCAGTAAGTGGCGTAGCCAAGATTTTTGAATTTGTAAGCAGGGGGTCTGGGGAAGCTGAGCAGAATTTGAATGTCAGAGGATGAATTTGGCCCTCTCCCGGCATTTGATCCCACATTTAGCTGTTGAGCTAGTTATATAAAATATGCATGGAAACAAGGATATCAGATAGCAAAGAATCACAGCCAGCTTTGATTTTTTTCTCTTTTTCTTTTTTTTTCCTTTTTAAACAATTTTTTTATTATTTATTTTACTTTTTTTGAGTTTTGTTTTCTGGGAAATGTCTTCAAGACACTTCTTTTTTTTTACTTTTTTTTTCTGTGTTTTGTCTTTTTTTTTTTACTTTTTCTGAGTTTTTCTGAGAACTGTCGTTAAGACGTTATAGCACAAAGCTATATACAACAATACAATTTCAAATATAAGACATAGGCCTGAGCAGCGACAGGTCAATGTGGAAAATACTCCAAAACTGTAACCACCGTCCGGTTTAATAAGGGAACAGAAGATGGATTTTGTGGTTACCATCTGATGCAAAATTATTGATGGCTTGGTCAAAATCAAGTTCGATTTCTGGATGCACATGCATCAGTGACAAGCCATTCAACCTGTCCTCTACCATTGTTGATCGAAGGTAGGTCTTTACACGTTTCAGGGCACTGAAAGACCGCTCCGCTGTTGCAGAAGTGACTGGCATGTTGGGATAAAGTTCACGCTTAGCATGTTGTAGCGTTTCAATCAATGTACTGGGTTTGTCATTGGTATTCGCCCACTTGCACCTCCATCTGACCAACTCCGTTCGGGATGTTGCTAAATCGCCTTCTGGCAAGTCTGCTACGAATGGGGCAAAAACGTCAGGTTCCATATCGCGAGTAAGCGAGTTAAGTCTAGACGGAATCAAGTATTGGGCAAGGAACCTGTCTTTGGGAACTACGATCCGTTCTTCGATCTCATTGGCCATATGATCGAGCATTGGATAGAAAACTGACCTTCTCCAGTACTGCTCGGGTGTGTCCGCCGGCATATTGTTTCTATGTTGTTGTCGACCTGCCGTCCTAGGCTTACTTGGTTGTACATCTTGTTTCTCGGCAAGCGTTAGGATGTCTCTGTAAAGTTCTTGCCAAATATTGTCATCCTGCCTGATTCTTCTGAAACTTGCAATGACGGTCTTCGCCTCAGATGCAGCCTCTACGAGGTCAAGAGTGGGTCTCTGTAGCAAGTTAGAAAGAGCTAAACTGTACTGTAAAACATGCTCTGCTACAACAAGTGCAACCATAAACCCGAAATCTTGAATTGCAAGCTTCAATTGTTTGGCATTTTTATCACCATCAGTCGCCAGGTCGTCTAAGGTATCAACAATGATGGAATGTGCTGATTTGAATGTGTTCAAAGCGTCAGCCCTACTAGACCATCTGGTTTCTCACATGCCCTTAATTTTTCTCCGACCGTCCAGCGCCTCTCTCTGTTCTGGGTCAGCCTGCTCCAGCATTGTTTTAAACCTTCCTGTTCGTTTTGAAGAATAACTAAAACGCAAACGAAACATCCTTTACAATATCAACGGTATTACGGATAATAGGTAGTGGACACGATTTTACCACAGCCAAATTCAAGCAATGTGCATAGCAGTGTACATAATGGGCTTCTGGAATTTCAGCTTGAATGCGTGTTCGAACCCCAGAAAGTTTACCTGCCATATTCGCAGCTCCGTCATATCCTTGTCCCCTCATGGCCTGTGTGACTATACCATATTCATTAAGTTTACCCATAATGGTTGCTGCAAGAGCCTCTCCAGTTGTAGAGCTGGCTTCCGCAAATCCGACGAACCCCTCTTTCACTTTCAGTGCTCCCTCGGTATCAGTACCTACATAACGAAGGCATAACGCGACTTGCTCAGTGGTTGAAACATCAGTAGTTTCGTCTGCTATAATGCTAAAGCAATTAGCAGCATTACACTCATCAACGATGCGTTGCTGTATTTGTTGTCCACAAATATTGATCAACTCATTTTGTATATCTCGCATTTGGGGGACTATTCTTCAGATGATCAGCCAAAACTTTATCAGTTTCAGCTCTGAATTTGATCAGGGCTTGTCTTCCGTATGACCACGGAGATGGATATTCTGTTTTCCACACAGATAGATAGTTTTCAAGATGCTCTTTAGTATATCGCGGTTTCTTGAAATTTTATGCTGGAAAGAGGTACTCAGCATCGAAACAACATCTTCCTTTTTGACCTCAGCAACGGACGCAAAATTTTCGCTGCTTTCTATACAGTTTCCATGACCAGGTTGCTTTAAATGACGTTTAATCAGAGTTCCTAAGTTTGCCCAGTCATGCACAGGGTCCCGAACAAATGCGTTTTCTGTACTGTTAAACAGAACACAGTATATGCAATACAGGCCATCTTCAGATTCTGAATACCTGAGCCAAGGGTATTTGTCTAACCATGTTTTGTTAAATGCCCTATTTGTGTCCCGAATTTTTCTAAGGGGAAAAACATACGATGTTGGAATGACCCAATTGTGTTTTAACAGGAAAAGCTTCTGTTTGTCATCAACATTTGTTTTATGCAATGCCATATCTAAGTTTCTGGGTTGAGCAGATTTGGACTCCGATTCCAATGTAGGGGGGCTAACAGATGCAATATCGCTATCTGCGACATCGATGCTTTGAGCAGCATCTTGTTCAAGACTGACGGACTCTGATGAACTTTGCTTTTCTACGAGGTGCTCATCAATACTTGTGACGGGACTAGCGGATGAAACATTTTTCGGTTTAGAGAAATACTTTGTCCCTTTTCTAAATCGGAAGATTTACTTCTCTTCATTTTGTTTGGTCTGCTTTCAACTGATTATGTTATCTGGGAAAACTTTTTTTAAATGGTACGAATAGGTCGCACGAACGTGATTTCAACGGTCTTCGATTGAACGCTAAAATGACGCTCAAACCAACTTATCTGTGTCACAGCTTCGTTTAGATTTTATACTTAGTATATGAAATTCAAGATCAACAATGAACGCAGAATAAAACTAGCGTTTTTATCCGGTCATGAAATTCAAGATCGTGCAAGATCTTGATTCTATTGTTTATAAATTATTTATAAACAATAGTTAATTACAAGATTTTATACATTTACATAAACATACCGAAGACTTACAGTGAAGAACATTGTTTATAAATGTATAAGATTCAACGACTTTTATTGCGCGATGAATTTCATTGTTGATCATGTACTGCAGGATAAAAAACAAACGTTTCCTTTTCATTAAAATAAACAAAAGTAAACTTAAGTGTTGCTTTGGGAGGGTTATTTAAAAAATCGAACGTGGAACAATTTTAAGGGTAACACCACTAAAGATAGCTAGCCTACAATAATATATCTTCGACTCTGGTCGAGCTACAAAGCGATAATTACCCATAATGGAGCAGCCCATTTTTTTTAATTTCACATATTACCGACGTGTTTTATACTTTTGTGGGAAAGTAGGATTAAAATAATTATTTAGAACAGATTACAAAAGATAATCAACAACTGAAAAAAAAAAAAATTGTCAAAATTATTTGTAAGCACGTGCTTACAGTGCTAATAAGCAGCTACGCCAGTGGCGAAATAACGAAAGGTCGACGATCAAGATAAATAATATTTCGATCTTTCGGGCCGAAACAACGAAAGATCGACAACAGCACATTTTCGAGTTCGTCCGGAACTCCGTTAAAAGTCTGTATTTACAATTGATTTGCTTGAGTTGGTGTTCCCCGCGCATTTCCGGTATAGGTATATGAACATGTGATACCTCTTTGGTTTAAGACTGGTTCAACTCAGGAATGTGAATGTAATGTGAAATTTGTATCCTGAACAATATTACTGCTCATGTTGCCACAAGAAAGAACCGAAACGATGGGTTACTGGACAAGATAGAATTGAAAGGATAAATTACAGGACAGGTTGCCGTTTCCAGTGAAACCGGAAGTTGATGGGGGAGTACAGAGTCCTGAAGGCGTTCGTAGTATTAGAAGAAAAATTGGAGTTTCCGGACGAACTCGGAAATGTGTTATTAACCAGCACTAAATATCGCCCTTTCGGAGCGAAACAACTAAATGACGAGATATTAGGATCGGAAATTAGCGACCAATATAGGGCGAAACAGCGAAAGGTCGCCAGTTGAGAGAAATAAAACCTCGGTCTTTCGGTACGGAACAACGAAAGGTCGACGATAAGCCTAAGAAAATAAAATATCTACCTTTCGGGGCGAAACAACGTAATGATCGACGATTAAGAAAAATAACATCTTGCCATTTCGGGGCGAAATAACAAAAGGTCGAAATCACGTCCATTCGCAGAGAAACAACGAAAGGTCGACATTTTTATGCGAAATTACGAAATATTAGGGTCGCTAATTAGCGATCAACATTTTCGTCCTTTCGCGAAACAATTCTCGTCCGAAAATAAAGTGTAACATTCAAAGACAGTACAGAGAAACTTGTATATAAAGACCTCCTTAGGGACATAATATAACCAGTCTTTATAGGGAGATCGTTTTTACATAGAGGTTGATTTGTACACAAATGGTACTCGGGGTGATTGAGGACATCAAAAACTGTCTTTGTGACCAAATGGTCTTTATACACAGGTCGTCAATAATGCAGGTTTTACTGTATTTTGTGTTTAAACAAGTATAATCTTTATTGAATTAGTTTTTCTCTTCAACAATTTCACTTGTCTTTTTGAACAAGTGAGAAGTAACCTACTTGTCCTGACGCAAAACTGACCTGTCCCGGACAACTGGACAAACCTTAATGTTGATACCTGGAACATGCATTTTGCACACATTCATTTCGAATCCTGAAAATGATGAAAGTAAGTACACTGTCTGCACTTTCGGAATATTGACATTCTTTTTATTGTTATTATTACCAAATTTCTTGCAGATAATCAATTTACACTTTACATGGCAGTGGCGTAGGAAGCAAATCAAAAGTGGGGACCAATCAGTTTTTTCTTTTTTTCACAATTGAGCAATTCATTATATGTTGATAATATAAGAATTTTGCTTGAATATAAAAAAGTGGAACTTGAATGTGAAAAAGTGGCGCACCCCAGCCTATTCCTATATTTATGGACAGCGATATATAAAGCTAATATTAGCTTTATATATCGCTGTTATGGACAGGATATGCTGGGACTTACATTTTCTAGCTTAGCTTCTTGAAACTTGTAAAATTAAAAAAGACAATGAACTCCCCGGGAGCACACCCCGTTTCATCTGTCTACATGTAGCCTACTCTATCGGTTACGTCATCGCATTTGAAGATTCCTTCACTGCATTTGCTAAGTGTATGTTGTGACCCCTCCCCTTGACACTTTACCACACTCCTGGTCTTAACAGCGACATATAAAGCTGTTAGCTTCATATATATCGCTGGTATTTGTTACCCCATAGAAAAGTGTTGGTTATGTAGAGAGATACACTACACACTTTATAATGAGAAAAAGTGGCAGTCTATGGTACAATGTATACTTTGACGACAGTGTACGTCTTGTTTTTTGTAAATTTCAATTCATTCCGATGTTTTATCAGCGATATATAAAGCTAATATTAGCTTAATGTATCGCTGGTTTTATTTACCTGTGATCTACTGTATAGTATCATATGTATAGTGACATGCCAAAATTGATGCAACTTTTTATTTGCTCTACTATGTATGTATTAGAACCACATTTTATAAAAAAAATCTATCACAAAGTAATTTTTTATTCAATTTCAATGCAATATATATCTCCCTATTAACCATTAATGTTTTGAAGTTCCTGTGTTTTTGTTATACATTTCCATCTATTTGTTTTGTAGTACTGATTAAACTACAGTTTTATAGGATGCTGATTTTAAAACTACAGTTTTGTAGGGTACTGATTTCAAAACCACAGTTTTGTAGGAAATTGATTTTAAAAATAGTTTTATTGGATACTGATTTTAAAACTACAATTTAGCAGGATACAAACTTTTAATGTCTTTTTAAAAAAAATATTTGTAAATAGGGAATTGTGACATAAAGAAATTAATTCTCTGTCAGTTAAAATTGTTGAATCTTGAAAACAGAAATGTTTAACAGAATTCATATGAAAGTTGCATCAATTTTGGCACGTCACTGCATACGTACTTTTTAGCCCACCTAAACCGAAAGTTCAAGTGAGCTTTTCTGATCAGCTTTTGTCCGTCGTCTGTCCCTTAACTTTTCACATTTTCGAATTCTCCAAAACCGCTGAAGGGATTTTTTTTATTGTATCTGATAGACCGTACTTGTATCCGTAAATGTTTGAGTCAATAGTTTTACTTCCATACTTCTCGGTAATGCTAAATGTCATATTGAACAATGTTTAATTAAGCTTATAATGATTTTGTTGGCTTCCAAAACGCTATATAGAAATAAAATGCCGAAATTGGTCAAAATATCCACTCAGTCTTACATTATGTGTCGATTCTCAACTTATTTTTATTGTTATAGGGGACATCGCCAAACCGAAAATGGAGGTAACTCGGAAAAGTAAGTTGATTGCGGGAAAATTAATTGAGATGAAATTAGACTATTTCTTGTTTTAACATCAATGTCACTCTTATCTTTACCGCTATATTAATCACATTACTTTTTATAATTCGTTTGTCTCTGAAATGTTTATGTATTGTTGCTGCGAACTGGGGGAAATTATGTGTACATGTAGATCTACTTTCAAAATAGATTCTCTTGTCCTGATAATGATAGTTGATTCTAGAATTTGAAATGCTTCAATAAATATAAATACACTTGAATACTCTATATATTTCATTCATTAGAGAATGGAGATTTCACACAAATCAACTATTTGTAGAGTCAAATCAAGGGTTAGTAATTATTATTTTATAATTTGTTCAACTTAATTAGAGTTGATTTATATGAGATATCGATACATACTCCGGTGACATGTGTTTTTGACGATCTAAGAACCCCTCCAATGTTAATGTAGAAGCAAAGAAATTGTCTAAAACATAAGTTGGTGCAATATATATACTATCAGCGATATCTATAATTAAAACCTTCTGGTCAGGGACCAGTAACAGGCTAGGACCTTAGCCGACTATTGTATTATTTTGTTCTATATAGAACATGATTTTGTGAGATTTTTTTACATCATAAGATGATGGACATTTTTCTCAAACAGAAGAAATAAGATATTGTCATAGTACATAATAAAGACCAAATCATACCACAGCCAGCTTCTTGTCCTAGCCGGCTACTGGTGATGACATGGTCATAGGGAGACTCCCTATTTTTTATGTAAAATTTTGATAATTTCTTCAAGAAAAATGTATTTCTCCTCCATGAAAAATTTAAATTTTCCTATTAATTCTTACTAAAATTTAGAGTCTCCCCACAAGATTGAAAAATCTTCCCAGTGAAATTGTTTCAAGGTTGGCAAGTCTATACATGTATATCACTGATACTATGATCAGGAAAATTAATGTGATGATTAAAGGTTATGTAGGGATTAATATCATCAACATTTGGATCCGGTAAAAAAAAACATTCCCAATGCAAAATTTCCCAATTTTGAGCAAAAGTTTCTCATTTATATTCACCATGTACCTAATTTTTTTATGTATAAACAAAAAAACTGCTGAATTAATGCCTTCATGTCTTCAGATAAAATCCATGTTGTCAGTTTAATAAAGAGATAAATGAATCACAAGTTTTGTATCTTTTTTTTTTTTTTTTTAGTTTTTTCAGTAAAATAACATTTGTACCCTAATTAATATTATTTTTTTTACCATATTTAGCCCATGGCAATTGTAGTGTAAAATTGCCAATTGAAAGGGTACAGGACTCTTTCCTAACAAGGGTCTATCAGTCTCTGGTATCATATCTTTAATAGACCTAATTTTTCGTGTTGTCCCATTATATTCACTTTTGTCTGAATAGTTTGTACTCTAGTTGTGACTTTAACAGAAAGTTGGGCACGGAAATTTCTGGTTTCTTTATGATAATTTACATTGACAACAGTAAGTGATATCTTGTCTCACTTCATCTGCGAGGATTGAAATTCAGATAGATGTTCTTTCTTGTAAAGATGATAGTTGACGTCACGTCCCTGTAGGCTTCTTTTTAAATCTACATGTTGCATATACAGTTCTCCCCAGTGGTTATGCCGCCACCTTTTGTTTTCTTTAATTTTGGCAGTATAATAGGTTTGGCAATATGTCAAGGATTAGGCCTACCGTTTGTTGTGTGTAATTCCTGCTGTACATATCATATCTTTGATACCCTAGACACTTCATGTATCTGAAGTTGCACATTATGACCAAAGCTGATGGACTGGAATTCAGGTGGTCAGAAATTTGACATTTTACAACGAAATAGAGAAGTTGATACATGTACATTTGTGCAGTACGTGTGCGTGTGTGTGTGTGTGTGTGTGTATGTATGTTTGTGTGTGTAAGTATGTGTGTGTGTGTGTATACATGTATATATATATATATATATATATATATATATATATATATATATATATATATATATATATATATATATGTATCAATTTGTTGATATGCATACATTTTACATATTTTTACAGATTTCAAAGAAGTCCTTCCTGTGGTAGAGGAAGCCATTGAAAATGCATGTTTTATGGCCGTAGATGGGGAGTTCACAGGTGAAACACTAAGTTTTTTAACATTATTTGTTCTTTAGTGTTTTTAAGATGTAAAATCTTTTTATTTTTTTATTCATTATGATCAGGAATGTATTTTCTGTGTATTTCATTTTGTACAAGACCAAAAATTAAAATAAAAAAAATTGTTTTATGCAACCTGACCCACTTAAAAAGTTCTAACTCATATAATAATTTGATAATTGATTTTTCTGTGATAACCCTATAACCAAGCTCCCAGTTGTATTATATTCAGAATGCATGTATGTACCTTTTATTTTTGTTTTGTTTATTATTATTTATATTACTATAGCAATTTAAGAGTTTATTTATACAACAATTCATTCATACTGCCATCTCTGTTTTTCTTTTTAGGTTTAGATGTAACACACAGCAGTCACATAGTTCCCTTTGACACACCAGAGGACAGATATAATAAAATCAGAAAGGTATGATATCATCTCATACTGTTGTTCATGTTGACACACAAATACTAGGGCCAGTGGTTTTCCATTTCAGATTTGCTTCAATTCAGTTTTCAGTTTGGGTGAATTCCGTTTTTTTTTTCTGTTCTCGTAAGTAAAAGAACTTAAAAAACATACTTTAGATGAAAAATATTTAACAATACAGACTCATAATCATACTTTCAATATTCTGCCCCACCAATTTAATGATAGATTTAAATAGGGAATTAAATAAAACATATATGTGTATATGCAACACTGTATGTTTTTATAATTTTAAAATATTTCATAAATAATTTGAAAGTCTGTAAGCCTATATTCATGTACATGAAGGTAACATGTTTTGTTGGAAATTGTACAGGTAATTTCTAATTACTTATTTTTGCTAAAATTTATCACTTAAATTAGAACAGGTCTGTGATGTTTTTTTTTTTACTTTAAATAAACATATAAAGTAGATCTACATGTACATGTATTTTTATTTTTTAGTCTTTTAATTTATTGTATCAACACTAGAGTAATCTATACTATGCTGACAGAATTTGCAAAATTAAAGTCACCAACCTCATAAAGATTCCATGGAAACTATCAACCCGTGCTGATGTATTTATTTTTTAAATGGGAGAAAATCTCCTCTTTTTACATACATGTGTCATCAGCCATCGTAGTTTGCTGTCAAAAACGTCAAGGTGTGAACAAGTGTTTGTGTTGGTAACAAAAACTGACTGTCAATCAAGCGGTATGTCGTAAAAGGTTAGGATGGATTGTACATTGTAAAATTTTTACTATAAATTATAAAAGTTGGTATATATACTCAGAAATTGAAATATCGAAAACATTATGAAAACGTAATTCAAGATATCAAATTAAAGCTATTTTTGTTTTAGAAGACACCAGATCCGCAGATGTCAGTCAGTACTGATGTTACGAAAATTGAAATGATTGCCCATATCTTTCGATGTGTAAATGTAGGCCAATAGATCTACGGGATTAAATAGTAATTAATGTAAAATTATGTGATGAAATATTTTAAATAAACAAAGAATTGAAGTTTATAACACATGGAAATAGCACACTAACTAGTTCACAATTTAATGAATTCTGCCTCATGTTGGAATGTTTAAAGATTTTTCAAAAACGCAAATTCCATTTCAGATTGCAGATTCCGCAATTCTGTCCACGATTTCGCAATTGCAGAAAATCACTGGCCCTTAAATACATATGTACAATCATGCTGTAGATTGAAAGTATAACAAGAATGTTATGTTGTAAGGCCAGACATCATGGAAAAGTTTAGATTTGATGTTATAGTGGAACTTGAATGTGTTTGTGTTTTTCATTACTTAAATTTTGGATACTGTACCAACATAACTCTTTAGCAAACCCAGGATGAGATCATTTGCCATGTTGTCTGTAAGATAATGAGAAATGATTACTGTAACAACAAAGACTTCTGGTAACCCAGAGGTGAGATCAGGTGTCATACTGGAGTGACCATCTCCTACCATCCTGGTTAGTAGGTTGATTTAATCTGAACCAAGATCAGACAAAACACTTGATCACAAAAGGTAAATACCATATGGCAACTTCTGTCAAAGAAAGAGTGTTAACGTTTAGCGTTTGTATTGTATTGTTGTTTAACATCCCACTCAAGAACATTTTCACTCATATGGAGACGTCACCAAATGCCGGTGAAGGGCTTCAAATTTTGGCCTATGCTTCGGTTATATGGCCATTGAGCAGTAAGGGTTCTTTTACATGATGACACCTACTGTGACATGGGACCTCAGATTTTACTTTTTCATCCGAAGGACAGGATAAGCCAGTCAACTCCTCAGCCGAGGCTCGAAGCCGTGACCCTCCGGTTGCGAATCGAGCACTCTACCGCAGAGCCACTTTTAAATTTAGTATTAAATAGAATTGATGATAGGTGCAGTTTACAGTAAAATTATGCAAAAGTTAGTCCTGTTTAAAGCTGCACTTGAATACAAGTGAAATTTACACAATGTGTTTGTCATTACTGACTTTAGCTTCTTATTACAGTTCCTTTGATTTTCAAACATTTTGTATATTTTCAGGGTTCATGTGACTTCCTGCTTTTTCAGTTTGGACTTTGTACTTTTCAGTATAACAGAGAGACAGGTTTGTAAGTACAATTTACACAGAAAACTAATAAGAAAATGAATCCTTTCTGATACATCAGGTGTTATCATGTAGTACACTTAAGGGTTTTTTCTATAGTATCCACAGAGTCCTAATTCGGCCCCATTCCCAACGCAAAATGCATGTATTTTATTCCCAATTTGATGAAAAAATTCCCAATTTGATGTTGAGCTCATGACCGTAATGGAAACAGAAAAATAATGTAAGGGGAAATGCATTTAGATTTTCATGTGTGTACTCAATTTTTCCCATTATGACACACATTCACGTAAAATTCCCAATTGTCTTGCCAAAGACATTTTCATAAAATTGACAGAAAAAGATTTGCATTTGTAAACTTACATATGGACTTAATATTAAAATTTTGTTTTAGATAATTGATCAATGGACTGAGTCGTTTGTGATTTGCTTTATCTTTGATTCAGTTTATATGTAGTTTTATTCTTAGCTTTATTTCTTGAACTTCATATATTTCGTATTGCAATTGTAATGATTTGAAAATATGATCCACTTTTACATTTAAAACATACACTTCATGGCTTTTTAATGATAATGAGCATTTTGGGGATATCAATTGAATGGACTTGAGAACTCAGAAATCCACTCTTGGAATCACAAGTTCAGTGTTTCAGAGTCAGTAGGATATTGCCATTGATAAATCATGGCAGTGTAGTGGAATAATGTAACGAATGAAGCTACTGTTTACCAACATTATATAACGGTTTATAATAAACCATAAACTGCTACATTGAAGTATGGCACCAATAAGGAGTCTTGGACAAGTATAGTCCCCTGTGGAATTATCTGATCTAGTATTAACCAATCAAAACGCAGAATACAAAAGGATGCAAATTATTTCTGAATAACTTTACATATTACTTCTTTCTTTTCCAAGACACACTCAAGTATAACCAAGATTACCACCTCTGAATATTCATGAAATGACTATGATACTAAATATATTCCATTTCAGATATGTTGCAAAACCATTCAATTTCTATGTGTTTCCAAGACCATATTCCCGCAATGCTCCAGATTGCAGATTTTTGTGTCAGGTATGTACAAAATGTTTGTCAAAAACAATAAATGTTCTAGATACTAAGCATAAATTTCTTGATGTTAACTCCTTCAACCCTAAATTCTAAGTCATTGATTTACAGAAGAGTCTATTGTTTTTATGGGGATGATAATTGATATTGTAAAGGTCTGACTGAATATTTCATGTTTGTTCTGTGTTAATTTTGTTCAGCATAATAAATGGCTTCAGGTTGCAGTTGCATTTGATATTCTTATCATTTTAGTGGGACATGTTCTTATTAGCATGTCCATGGGACATTTTCTGATTAGCATGTCAGTGAAACATGTTCTGATCGGCATGTTCATGGGAGTTTTTCTGATTAGCATGTCAGTGAAACGTGTTCTGATTAGCATGTCCATGGGACATTTTCTGATTAGCATGTCAGTGAAACATGTTCTGATCGGCATGTTCATGGGAGTTTTTCTGATTAGCATGTCTGTGAAACGTGTTCTGATTAGCTGGTTCATGAGACATGTTCTGATTAGCATGTTCATTGGAGTTTTTCTAATTAGCATATCAGTGAAATGTGTTCTGATCAGCATGTCCATGGGACATTTTCTAATTAGCATGTCATTGAAATGTGTTCTGATTAGCTGGTTCATGAGACATGTTCTGATTAGCATGTTCATTGGAGTTTTTCTAATTAGCATATCAGTGAAATGTGTTCTGATCAGCATGTCCATGGGACATTTTCTGATTAGCATGGCAGTGAAATGTGTTCTGATCAGCATGTCCATGGGACATTTTCTTATTATTGTCACATGGCATTTAGTATCATATTTTATTCTTTCTGCTCTTGCTCAGTCAATATATCAATCTCCAAATGACTTTCTAGGCTGATATAAAAATCCAACATGTCAAGGTCATACCCCAAAATAGCACAAGGGAATTTCTAAAGATTGAGCACACTCAGCAGTCTTCAACATTGTAGCCTATCATCAACGATGACAGACGAAAGTGTAAACAAACATTTATATATATAGTATTATAAATATATACATAGACGTATAAAGCTGATTTTATGTCATGTAATGAAATAGTTAACAACTTCATTCTCAGTCACTTCATGGTGTTATTTACCCAAGAAAGAGTTATTTACCCTCAACGTTGGACCTTGTGTAAAAGATCACATTCTTTAGTTGATTCAAATGAGGTTGATAAATATATAACATACAATGATAACTATATAATATATACATGTAGTAATATATTTTCACCTGGATGGTTTGTTATTAGTCTGTATTTTGTATTGTATATAATTGTTTTAAGTGACTATGGATGATCTAGATGTTCTAGCTGAAATAATAATGTATTTAAATTTTTTGTTTTGATTTTTTTAGAGTTCCAGTATTGACTTTCTCTGTGCACAGGGGTTCGATTTCAATAAAGTATTTAGAGATGGTGAGATATCATTTTGTTTTTTTTTAAGGAAATTTCCATTAAGTTAAGAATATGATTTATGTTCTAATTTGTTTTATTCAAACAAACATAAATAATTTCTGAAATGAATAAACATGTATGTATAGGTACAGAAGTGCTCTCAAGAGTGCAATTGATAAAGTTAAATTTTTAAATAGACAAAAAACATCTATCCTTTTTATTTTCAATGATAGAAATGACACATATAATTGAAGTACATCTTAAAGGGTGGCTGGAATGGGGTCATATATATGTTTTACTGCATTTTAATGAAAACCTTGGAATGCAGGGAAATTTCCCTCACATTAAAATGTGCAGTTATTGATTTAATTACCTGTGGAACAGGTACATGTATTCAGATATAAATAGATATTAGCTGTGAATTACTGAATACTCTATCTGGTGTAAATAAATACACAAGTAATCACGTGTTTGATAGACTACTCATGTTCTATATAACTTAAGTAAAAACATGTAGTAAGATTACCTACAACAAAATATATTTCCTAATTTACCTACAGTTATTGTGGACAAACAGGCATCGTCTAAAAATCTCGCGTGTGTGTAAATGTTAGGTGGTTTTGAGATGTCTGAGAATTTTTGTTTGTTTTTGTGTTTTGAAATGTCAAATGTTTTCAGGTATATCCTATTTGAATCCCACTGATGAAGGAAACATGCGAGAGGCATTAAAACAGAAACACAATCAGTACATTCGGTTTTCATCACCGGCTTTTGTAAGTCCTGATGGCATTGAAGCATCTGGGTCAAAGGGTCCCATAACCATACCCGAGGAACAAAAGGAATTCATTGAGAACGTTTGGTAAGTTGGAAATTCATATGATCTCAGGTTTGAAATAAAATTATTTTGTCCCAGTGTTGTGATAAACATTTGTGTATAAGATCATAGGTCTGAGGTCATAAGATTATTGATCTGAGGCAAATTGACAATTTCTTTAACTCATTCACCCTGAAAGACAGATTTGGACTGGTCTGGTCTAAATTATTGATTTACAGAAGAGTCCATTGTTTTTTTCTAGGGGTTAATGATTTATGGAAGGTAAGATCAGGAGTGCATACTAACATCTTGTTATTTTGTGGTGTCAATTAACGTTATTCAGAGTTTTTTTTTTATTGACATACAAATAAATAAATCTTTGGAGTAAAAGTATAAAAGCCTGAATCTGTAACATGAATAAAAAAAGTACCAGACTTTCCGTTAATCTGTTGCCATATATTTTTCTTTTCTTCAGTAAAATGATAACAGAATTCTTGGGAAAGAAAGAACCAGAAACTCTGGCATTACCAAGCTGTAATGGTTTTCAAAGAAAACTTATTTACCAAACAGCCAGACAAAGGTTTGTGAATACTTCAGTTTATTGGCTTTGACCTGGAGATTTGATAATTACCAGCAGAGTATCAACATTACTGGGAATCATGGTGATCAGTGTACTGTAGTTGGAAAGACATGTTGACTTTGCTTCCAAAATAAGTGCTTAGGTCACCAGACTTTATATCTTGACATCTCTTCAATTTAGGACATCTATGTTTTGACTGTCCAGTTAATATACTTTAAATCTTGAAATGTTTCTTTGGGAGAAACTATTGAAATTATTCAACAAGAGAAAATTAGCAAATTCTAATGAATTACTTCTAGAACAACTCAGAAAGATTTAATTTTCTTTACAAAATGAAAGGATGGAAGTATATGACTTCTGCATAAAGCAATGACAAATTGAATGTGGAATGTATTAAAATTTTAAATACTGAATGTATGAGCTCATCAGTTTTAGTAAAAGATGATAGTATGGAGAAATAAACTGTACATTTAATGATATTGTAAAAATAACTCACAGTATCTGTATGACTTTGTAGTCACAGACACAACACACATTTTTATTCTTATCATATATTTCCGAACTCTGTACTAATAGAAAAGTTTTTCTTATAATCCTTTTCACAGATAAAGAAGCTTTCTCTATTTTGTATTCTTGTGACAAATTATTGTTGGAATTTTACTTGTTTTATGCCTTTTTGGGTGTTAATTTCAGATTTTCATCAGGTATTCACCTGGAGTCAAAGACAGGTGAGAAGAAAGACAGGTATATAGTTGTAACCAGAGTGGAAAGTGAAGATGATCTAAAAAAGAAAGAACTGGAAAAACAAGCAGCAGAGCTGGTAAATATCAAGGACTGTGTCATACTGTAAAAAGTATTTAGTTACCTAATAGTCACCTGTGTCATGTGACCACATTGTTACAATTTGAAACTATATAGTCACATTTAGGTCACCTAAGTAAGTCATGTGGCCACTTATAATCAATGTCCACTGTAGAGTGTTTAGTTACACTCAAGTTACCCAAATGACTTAGATCTGTCGCTGTTTGCATAGGTATATCATGCATAGGTTTTGGTCTGTGTCTGTCTCTCTGTCTGTCTCTCTTTGTCTGTTTCTCTCTCTCTGTCTGTCTGTCTGTTTCTCTCTCTCTGTCTGTTTCTCTCTCTCTGTCTGTCTGTTTCTCTCTCTCTCTCTCTCTCTCTCTCTCTCTCTCTCTCTCTCTCTCTCTCTCTCTCTCTCTCTCTCTCTCTCTCTCTCTCTCTCTCTCTCTCTCTCTCAAAAACTGGGTACAACTTGTTATCATACTTGCTATGTAATATTTCTAGGTTAGTTGTAAATAGAGGAGCCCTATGTTAGGGGTTTTGTAGACAGTTGATTGGTCATGATCTTTCAGCTTCTTGTTTGTGTAGTACAGTATCATGCCCAATGTGAGTCAACTAGCGTCATTTTTCTACAGTTTTCTATGTTAAATCAACATCATTCAAATACCTGCCACAAGTTAAGCATATCTGCCAACTCTATTCATTGTCATTAGATCTTCCTCATTTTCATTTCCGAAAGTTGGCAGGTATGATAAATGCTTTTTTCATTTCTTGTCAAAATTTTGTATTTTTAGATAAAAAGTATGTTTTTTATCTGATACTAGTTTTAAACTCCTTTGATTCAACCATTTTTCTTTGCAGTAATTATTTTGATGATGTCATTTACTATATGAACAAAGAAGGAATTGTAAATACACTAATCATTTACTTTCAGTTCATCGTAGTTTTCATGAAAAAGAAACTGACACTTTCGAAATCACTTTACAATGTGCATACAATGTTCATACAAAAAAATGTGCAAAAATCACATTTTATCAAATATAAGAACAATGGCAATTATTTAAGAACATTGGTTTAGTACACAAAGCTATTGGAAAATGGCCCTAGCTGACTCACTTTTGGCACAATGTTGTATCATTCTAATTTCATTCAATGTGAGCTGAACTGTTTAAAATCATTTAATTTATATGCCCTGGAGATGAATCACTTTAATAAAGATATTTTCTTTTCTTTTTCAAAAGGCAGAACTAGAAGATGCCATAGGTTTTTCAAAAGTTATCAAAATGATTTCACAAAGTGTAAGTTATCATTTTACATATGCTTACAAATGTAGTCATATTTCAAAAGCATGTTTATTATGTAATGTATTCACAGTTGATGGATAATTAGCTCAGCAGTAGCTTCTTATGTCAATACTCCTTCACTATCAGTAAATTTCTAAAAGTAAGTTTACTGGTTTACTTGCGGAAGGCAGGTGGTCTCCTTGACTGTACACTGGAGCAAGACACCATGAAACAAAAACTTTCTTAATTTTCAAATACTGTATCCTTGGTAATTTTTGCCCTTGGTTATATTTGTCCTTTTATGACAGAAAACAAATTCACTTCATCTTGAATTTTTGCCCTGATTCACCATAATCTCATATCATTGCTTTAGTTATTTAGTTTGAAAATTTTGCTCTCTGTAAATACGCCCTCTCAAGTAAAGGTGAAAATGGCAAAAATTAAACAGAAAAAATTTTCAGATACAGTGAAACTTTATATAATGACCTCCTTAGAGACACAAGAAAGCCAGTTTTTATAGGGAGGTGGTCTTTATATAGAAGTTGATATGTATACAAATAGTACTATTGACCTATCGATATATGTCTGACACGACACCTTTTGGCAAAGTTTTCAGTTATGGTGTCACAATTAAATGGCCTGTCAAGCACATATGTAATTATGACATTACAATCGAATGACATCAAAAAGGCACATGGATAGCCATGTGTCTGACAATTAGCGATAGGTCAGTTGGGGACAACAAAAAACAGTCTTTGTGACCAGGTGATCTTTATACACAAGTGGTCACTAAAGGAGGTTTTTACTGTATATAGTATTTCAAAGTAAGATAATGTTAGTAATTTGTTTTCACCTGCTTTTTGAATTCAAAATCTCTTTAGATAATATATTTAGATAGGGATCTGTGACGGTATTACGATAATCTTACACTTTCAGCCACGAAGTCTCTCACCACAGGTCAGCGCGGGTTTAAGTCCCACTGGAACGTAAGCTGATTGTGTGAGGCAGTTTGTCAATTTATTTGTGATAGTTTAGTGGTCTCTTCCCACCAAGGTTCATTGTAACTGGGTCTTTACCTCCAACATTGAGAGTGGAAAATCTTTTAGTGTTGCGTATAACATCATTAGAGCAAAGAAACAATATATTTCGATAATTCAATACTTTATTACAAATTACTTGTATATTTCATATTACAGGGAAAGCTGATGATTGGTCATAATATGTTGTTAGATCTGGTTCACATTCTCCATCAGTTCAACTTCCCTTTACCACATGTAAGTAACTTCCTGTAGTTAAATTTTATCACACTGTTTGATCATACTGTATTTTTTTTTCTGAAAGGATTCTTTTCACAGGTATTAAAGTTTGCACAAAACCGTTTCTAAAACAGAAGTGTAATAGGAGTTGAAGTAAAGATTGTGATAAGCGTATATGATGTCTGGTTATTTAAAATCCATTTGGATAGGAAATAACATATTGTCTTTCTGATACTTAATAAGTATAAGATATTATATTCACAGGTATTTAATTTTGTGATATTTTCCTTGACTACGATTGTAGTGAAATTAAATCACCCCACAAATAAAAGCAACTATACAGTACATTATTTGAACATACTTCCCTTTACCACATGTAAGTAACTTCCTGTATTGTAACTTCCTGTATTGTAACTTTAATTTAATGCCTGTTTAATTATACAGAATTTTTGCATACTTCCCCTTACCACATTTAGGTACCTTCCTGTAGTTGAATTCTATTGCTTGTTTAATCATGCATTTTTAGGAGCATTGATTATGATCTATTTCAAAGTCATTACTTCTATAATATTTAATTTTGTCATTCCCAGTGATTCTCTGATGATAGAACAATGTCAGAAATCTGTTTGTTTGGCACTGACATGTACATAAATGATTGGGATTTTCTGCAGAAGATTATTGCACTTGAATTCTCTTATAACAATTACTGGTCTTTCTCCAATTTCAAAATTTGTTACCGGTAATCTTTAAACTGGAAACATGGATGACAAATTGTGTGGCTGTAGTATCTGTCTAAAAAGATAATGAAAATGTCACAGAAAGAGAGAATCTGAGAATGTTACATTTAACAAAAAGAGACCTTGTCCGTCAACAGGAGACAATCTCAAAAACACAACACACACACCACATAATAACACGGAAGCGATCATTCGTGGCAATTACGACAAATACAAATCACGTAACCTCCTTTACATTCTCGATGATTTCATTTTTATATTAATCTTCATTATTGCTATCGTAACCTGCAGGTTACTGCAATTCCTTTTAGCATAACCTGTAAATGGGTTACTTTTATTTTGTGGCCTGAACACACAAATTAATTTCACAATAAAAATATAGAACACTCATATGGTTCAAACCAATTGTAATTGATAATATGGTTGATTGATATCAACCAACAGTAAAAGATTATCAATTCCTGTTTTCAACTGATCGCAAAACAATACTTATTCCTAAATCAATCAAACATCATCACTGTTTACATCTGTCTCTTCAAAAGAGTAAATATTTGTAATTTTACTACTGTTTTTATGAATTTTTCAGTCACTATGAAGATAAAAATTTATTATAAATACAGAATCCTGGTAAACTGATTTAGGCATTTTGATAATGGTATTATCTTTATATGTTAGATTTTCATTTTGACAATGGTATTATCGGTATGTTTATATATTAGATTTTCATTTTGATGCTGGTATTATATATATATACATGTATATATATTAGATTTTATTGTAGTAAAGCCACATTTTTAAGAATAATGTCTAAAAGGTATGCATATTCTTTACCAGTATAAAGACAACCTTAACTTACATACAACTTTGTGTGTACATCCAGGTATATTTGAGTTAATGTCTGTAACTTATGTTTTACAGGACTATGAAGAATTTAAGTCAATGACAAGTTGTGCATTTCCCAGGTAAGATAGAAATCTAAGTAAATGCTGTGTTGAAGTTTGCACACATATAAACAATAGTAGTGGCACAGAAAGGTAAAGCTACTCTTTAAATAAATTACATTAAATTCTCTTGTTCATTTATCATAGAATATATATAATACAGTAAGAACAACATTTATCATTGTTTTAAAATTGTATCCCCAATTACGACATACCAGGTAAAAAAGAGCTGTAACATTAAAATGTGAAACTCGGGTAGAAAAATGCCAAATTATACGTTTTAGATATTCATTTTTCTTTAAGTTTATATAATTATGTTCAATGTATAAAAGTAATTACCAAAAACACAAGTTTACATAAATTGTTTTTCTTTACTAAATGACAGTCTGTGAAATAGAACCATTATAACTTCTGTATACTTCTATATTTAGGATAAAGTACTCATGTTTCTATCAGATGGGTTTTGGTGGCATTTTTGGTATGTGGAGATAATTTGTATTATATCACAGATTTTCAATGAACATAATTTTTTTTCAATTATCTCCCTTTAACCATACATGCATATCTTTCTATATAATGTATATTTTATTTGACATTTAGTGATGCCATTATCAATAGCAAGGATTTTTTTTTTAAATACAAAATCACTGCTTAAGAAATTTACCATTATTGAAGGATTCACATCCATAGGTATGCCAAATTGGAAACCAATAATTTCCAACAAGGTGATGATTAATCCAGATGTGACTTTAAAACTATTTTAACAGTAAACAAAATTTATAGGAGTAAAGTAATGAAAATGTTTATGCTCCTAAGGTTTAGATGAAATAAGTCTTATTTCAAGCTTCACCATGAATTTATCTTCTTATGTCTGTCACTCATTTTTATTTCAAACAAAACAAAGTCTTTATATTGGGAAACTGTAAAAAGATTTAGGTAAGGCCAAGTAAAAAAAATACTTCTGGTTCTCAGACACTGCCGCACGCAAAAAGAAATCGCTGATGAAACTGTTTCATTCACATTTCATAAAAAAAATCACCGCCGAGTGGCAAGTAAAAATGTCAGTCATTTCAAAAGGTTTAAGTTTCGACAATGATCCATTTCCTTCTAATTGTAGTTCAAAATGCATTTCTAAAACTCAATTAGAAACTAAAATAATTATTTTATTGATAATTCAACATGTTAATCTTTACCTCATGCCCGAAAATGTCACAGAACACATCATGTGTTTTCAGCTGTTGCTTGCAGTTTATGGAGGAAATGGAAGTTGGGTTTTCAATGAAAGAACCGATACCGAACGGAACTGAATTTCAGGATGTGTTAAAATGATGATATATGTAACACTATATAGTGTATAAAAGTTTTAAAATCTGAATTAAATGTAGGTGAATGATAAAAGTAAAATTAGTTACTGTAAATAAAAGTTTTAGTGAAATACATAAAATTGGATAGCTATTGTTTTCAAAAATGAAACTTTTGGAATTTGCATTGATTTTTAGACACATAGTTACATTTTGTACAGCTTTGTAAAATAGTAATGATAATGATTGATGATAATTATAATGATGCAATTACAATTAATTTTCTTGTAGTTTCAAAACATTTTTATGTTTTGATAAATATAAAATCTTTTAGCTATTTTATATTTTTGTTGATATTTCAGTTTTAAAACCAAGTGAACACGACAATCACACAACTTTTTGTTACAATTTATTGAAGGTCTCAATAAAAGACATTTTTTTGTTACATAAAGTCTTCTTATTTTCTTGCCTTCAAGGTATATGAACAATAATTTGGAAATAAAAAATAAATATAAAATACCTACCTACCTTGCCCATTTTGGAAGGCTAATTGTCTGAGAACCAGAATATTTTTTTTACATGGCCTAAGTAAAAGAGTCTTAGGTGACATAGAGACATAGGTGACTCAGAGACTTACTTGACCTATAAAGACATAGGTGACTCAGAGAGACTAATGTCACTTATAGAGACTTAAATGACTGATAGAGATTTAGGTGACTTATAAAGATTTAGGTGACCTAAAGAGACTAATGTTACTTATAGAGACTTAGGTGACTTATAGAGACTTAGGTGACTTAAAGAGACTTAAAAAGAATAAGGTGACTGAAAAGACTTAGCTGACTTATAAAGACTTAATTTGAAAATGTTGATTAATATTTTGTGAATGCTTTCAGAATACTAGACACAAAGTTAATGGCCAGCACAAATCCATTTAGAGTAAGTAGTTATTGTCAATTTATTCGGAATCAAAACCCAAATTGTAAATTCAGGTTCATTGCTATTAATTTTTGTTTTTTGTTGAAATTTAATATTTGTTTATCTAATATATGTAAAGAATGATATTTAAATGAAGGTTTTTGTTTACTTATATCCCATCTGTAATACACATATAACAAAAAATGACTTCATGAGTCAGATACCTGTTGCCTTTTATCTATCATAGGAAAATATTGCAAGTTCAACACTTGGAGATTTACAGAAAATTTTAGAGCAAAAACCTTTCAGTAAAGCAGATGTTGGTGAGTATAAATGATAATTATTTTTCATGGGTAGAGGCATTATTGGGGGGAAATGTTGGAAATGATTCTAACATTATTGTCAATATGTTTTGTAACATGTATCTATGATATGGCTGTTGTGTGATCTAACAGTTTACATTTTGATTTGATCTTGCTTTTTTTCACATATCAGGATGTCATATTTCACTTTAAACTACACATTTGATAAATGTTATGAAAATATTTGTGATATTTTCAGGTGTATAAACTTTCTTTTTCAAAATGAATTATTTTCCAAATAAAAAGTCTGCAAGATATTCTGACTTAACATTTGAAAAGTAATCAGCAACAAGCATTGATTGTCTTAAATCAGTAGTTAAATATGGGGAATGTATTTTTGTAGAAATACCAGAAGAATTTACAGCCTACAACAAGAGTAATGATGACAATCTCCATGAAGCTGGATATGATGCCTATATCACTGGACTCTGCTTTATAAGCATGGCCAACTACTTAGGTAATGATGTTATCTGATCATAAATGTCAAATTACAGCCCAGGCTATATATCTTAACCACTTTGATATGTATGTATAAATTGTTTGGAAAATGTTAGGGAGGAGGGTATGCATGACTCGGGCAGAGGACATTCATTACCTTTGTTCACTATTCCATACTTGAAACTTTAGCTAACCACCTACCTGTCTGTAACTTTTAGTGGTTTTATTTCAGATTTATTTTTTATATTGTAAAACACATTATTTGCAGCCAATGCTCTAATCTCAGGACAACCATTTTAAGAATGATTTCACAAGACAGATTTAATTGAGGTTAGATAATCTGGTTACCTGTGCTTTAATTGTCCCCTACCTGTGAAATCCATGGGGTAGACTTACGGTTGTCTGTATCTGTCATTCTATCTTTCAATCTGTTGGGTTACAATTTTGGTTAAAGTTTTGTAATTGCTCAGTATTTACCTAATAATGATTTGACTGATAGGGAACATGTATTGATATGTAAGTACTCTCAAAAGCATGTCCTGGTTGCCTCCTTATTGTTTGGGTTTTAAAGCTTTCCAAAGAAAGATAAGAGCAATAACACAGGCATCTGTAAGTTCATATTCTTCTGGTGTAAATGAGATACACAAATGTCACAGACAATGGAAAAAATTGCTTCCACAGCTAAAATAAAAATAAATTTCTTCAGATAAAAAATTAATTTTACTGTGGTATTGTGTATTTAAGAGAGTTAAGATCAACTTTTTTAACCTTGTGTTGATGACATATACTCTGCATTTTTACAGGTAATTTTCAGACACCACCTCAGTTAAGGGTGCCGCCAGGTTCACCACTGATTGAACCTTTTGTCAATAAGTAAGTAAATATATGTCACATTCTGTTTTTTCTTCTTTATCAGTCAGTAAACTTAAGCATTATTTCTTGCTTGTTATCATCTAACATGCTCACTTCACCATAGATATGTAACTAACTCTTACAACTTAGATGATGATAAATATTGATACACAGTTTACTTTTTTTTTTTTTAAATTTAAATGTCATTTGGTCATATGTTTTGAAATCGGAGTTGTGTCCCTTGTACTATACATGTATATACAGTCAAACCTGTTTTAAGAGACTGTCCAAGGGAAGAGGCAAAAATGGTTGCATATGACAGGTGGTCTCTTAATTCAGGTAATTTGAATAGGAAAAATACACTTTGGTTGTCATACATTTAGGTCACATAAGGCAGGTGGTCTTTTAATTCAGTGTGTTACTAAGGCATGTTAGACAGTATTTATGTGCATAATTTGAGATAAGAAACTGTTTAACATATTAAATAATCGTTATGTTAAGTTTCCTTTATTGACGTTTCCTTCTTTTTTGTAATTTACCTGTACAGAAACATGCAGAAGTCTAGTTTTGTCCTATTATGTACATCTTTGATGAGTTAGGTAAATCTATATAAAATCTGCGTAACACAAATCAGTGTTCAATTTAACGCCACATCATTCTCCATTAATTGACATGATCTTACATTGATTTTATCACGCAGTATGTCTTTTGAACTGCACTTTTTTATCTTTAGTTTCCTGTTGTCTTTCTCGGTGTACTTTTTTTTGAATACTTTTAAAAGATGAATCTTGATTTTTATGATCAGCTCATTTTCTCTTTAAAGCCTCGTTAAGCTAGATGTCAAGTAAAGTACATGTCTATCTGATAGACTTTTTCTTTACCATGACTTTATTAACCGGATTTCCAAAGGAAAAATTGGTTATAAATTTGGTAATTTATGGCGGTGGGCAGCTGCCAAATGAATCGTACAACCAAAGTTTTTCAAATTTTTTAAAATACGTTGTTACTTATGACAAAAAAGAGGTCAAGTTTGATATTGACGATTTTCATATTCACCTTTCAGGAGTTATGGTTCTTGAAAAAAATTGCAAAATAGTGGTTGTAGTCATGTCCATGCATTAACTCATGAGCCGTTCAACCAAAGCTTTTCACATTTTTAACCAAATTTAAAAAAAATATATCAGTTTTTAATTTGTTGATGTACAGCGGGCGGGCAGGTATCGTCTGCCAAATAGTTCTGTGCAATTTCTGTCTTTACTGACAAGGGGCCTCCGTGACCGAGTGGTTAGAGCATTGCGCTTTAAATCACAAGGCCTCTCACCTCTGGATCAAATCCCGCTAGGGTCATTTCAAATTAAGTGGGGAAGTTTGCCAGTTTTCTTGCGGAAGGTCAGTGGTCTTTACCAGGGTAACCGGGGTTTCTCCTCCATCAATAAAAACTGGACGCCATCATATGACTGAAAGATTGTTGAGTATGGCGTAAAACAAAAAATCAAATCAAATTCTTTACTGACATGATGATTTCTGCCTACCCACCCCTGCTGAATGAATGTGTGTGTACTTGAATACTCTCTTAAATTCCAATATTATGTCACTTTTGATAAATGGGAGGTCAAGATTGAGTTTTTGATTTTTACTTGTTACAATCTTCTTTAACTTCTACCAGGCTTACTTGAAACACCAGGATTCTTAGTCTGATTATATTAGCAAGTATTGATTCCAATATTAAATATCATATCAACTGTTATTTCCTTTATTACAAGTTTATAGAACAACTGTATTCATATTTCAATAACACAAGTCCGTCATCGCGTGACCCAAGCATTTAACCTCTTTACTTTTTGGCATAGAAATACATAACATTTTAGAATTCCTTTCCATGACCATGTATTTGTCCGACAAGTCTTCTCTGAACATATGAATGAATCAATAAAGAATAAAATAACTCACATTCATTTCGTATTTTTTATTTAATCTTAAAAGCCATTCAATACCACAAAACAAACAAAAATCACAGAAAGAAATAAAAAACACAAGACTAGGCCTGCATCTGTAGCACACTGTACTGTACATGCCCATATTGTGATAGATCTAGCTCATGATGCATGTTATGAAAAGAAACACAGGCCACAGAAATGAAAATTCGCTTCGTAGTTGCGTTGTTTGTAAGTTGAACAGAAAAAAGGAGAGTTAGGTCTAGTGCAATTTTGTGAAGCATCTCTGATAAACAGCTTGCTTTGCCATCACCATATATTCCTGTCAGAAACAATTTGTCACTCACATCACTCGTGATATCGACTCTCATTGCACCTCAAATCCTATAATTGCTAGGCTATTTCCCAGGTCCATCTTGTCTTCACAACCTGTAATGTTAATGCCAAGCATAAGTAGTGTTCATAGGTTTCTCAGTAAATTGACTGGATACTGTATATTATATAGTTAGACCTATTGTGTTTGCATTATAAAATATATGATCAGCTGGTAAATACTGAAGTCTGAATTGACCTACATAACAACATATGGACCTATTATACTTTATAGGCCTACACGGATTTTCCATAATGAAGTTGTCGATAATTATCTTTTAAACAGACAAATAAAAGTTTGTTATTTCACAACATAATCTGCATTTGTCTTGTTTCAATTCATTTGAAGGATTTGCTAGTGGGCTAGCCTACACAGTATAGGCTACTGAAATATTTACGAAAACATCACCGATACGGCATTTCCCAGCAGATTCATTGATCTGTAAAAATGTCAATTACAGTAGAATTGCTACCTTCAGTTGTCATGAATGAATATTAGCAGTCACACTCAAACTTTCTGGGTATATTCCACTGATAAAATATCAGAATACAAACAAAAATTTGTTGTAAACAACGATCATCTGTTGCTATTCAAATCGCACATGATAGGCCTATCAGCCATTTGCACACGGCCCATTTGAGCAGTTCTCTTCTGACACATTTATTCCGCCACTACTAAATGGTAAAATATTAATATTCGCAAACTAAATCTGAGAATAAGTATTAAAAATTGTCCATATCAGTAGTTTCTTTTAAAATGATAGGTAAAAAAAAGTAATTAAACCTTAATTTCATTTAGTATTTGTGATCAGAAAAGAGAACTACTTCTCATATCAAAACAGCTGTAGGGCTGAAAACACCCCCGCAAAGTCAGTATTCTTGAATGAGTTTAGTATCCAGTGGACTACAGCTTCACTGAAAAATGGTAATATATATAAATATAAGAATTGTTTTTCATTTTTTGAACATCATCGGGATATAAAAGCAATTGCTTATGGAAAAAAATTTATTGTGCAGCACTTTGTGCTGCACAGAATTTTTTCCATGAGCAATTGCTTTTATATTTCACTGAAGTTCAAAAATGAAAAACAATCCTTAATACAAAAGCTTTTTTATTCGTATTTGCATTTATGACCCCACTGAATATTACAAAATCTTTTCACTAAAAATCACAAGTTAGACTTATTTACCATTTACTTACTCAGTGCACAAACTAAAACAGTGCTCTACAGCTTCTTAATAGTCCAAATAAAACCTAAGGGCACTATAGATTTACCTGTTGTCTGGCTGTCACATAAACTGTCATTGCAACTCTTCCTAGAAGTATGAACAGATTTTGATGAAACCTGACACAAAGGAAAACCACAACATGTAGATCTGCATGAAAGTGGGAGAATATTTCTTGACAATTTTTGAGTGAGTTTTGCCCTTGGACTCCTGTATGTTTAGGCTTACTATCTATTGTGCATATATACATCTTGGGAAGATGGAGTGATTTTGTCAATTTATATATCTCGGCTATATGCCCTGAAGGGGGCTATTGATTCTTCAAATTTGCCTTGTTTCCAAATGTAAACTACTTTGTTGATTTTCATTGTATGGACTGTAGGCAAAAGTTAACTAGACTCACTACGCATGATGGACATATTCAGCTTGAAAGGATGGAGTGCCATATATCAAAACCATGCTCATTGCTCCTTTACCGTTTATTATGGTGTATATGTTGACAGCGATATAGATGTTGACTGTAAAATAATTGTTGACTGTGAAATAGATGTTGAATGTCAAATAAATGTTGACTGTGATATAGATGTTGATTTTGAAATAATTGTGATATAAATGTTGATTGATATAGATGTTGACTGTGATATAGGTGTTGAATGTGATGTAAATATTGACTGTGATATAAATGTTGACTGATATAGGTGTTGAATGTGATGTAAATATTGACTGTGATATAAATGTTGATTGATATAGATGTTGACTGTGATATAGGTGTTGAATGTGATGTAAATATTGACTGATATAAATGTTGATTGATATAGATGTTGACTGTGATATAGGTGTTGAATGTGATGTAAATATTGACTGTGATATAAATGTTGATTGTGATATAGATTTTGACTTTGATATAGATGTTGACTTTGTTATATGTGTTGACTGTGATTTAGATCTTGACTGTTTTGCAAGATGTTGACTGTTGTTAAATGTTGACTGTCTTGGTAAATGTTGACAGTGATACAAATGTTGATTGTGATATAGATTTTGACTTTAATATAGGTGTTGACCTTGATCAACACTTACCTAGATTTAAATTTGATAAAGATATTGACTGTTGTTAGATGTTGATTTTTTGTATTATGTTGACTTTTTGTAAGATATTGACTGTTATATTGATGTTGATTATGATATAAATGTTGATTGTGTTATAGATGTTGAGTTTGATACAGATGTCGGTTGTGATATAGATGCTGGCTGTGGAATAGATGTAACTGTGTAGTTGGCTGTGATATAGATATTGAGTTTTACCAGATGTTGACTGTATTGTTAGATGTTGACAGTTTTGTTGGATGTTGACTGTATTGTTATAATATGTTGACCTATATTGATTTTGACTGTGGTTTAGATTTTGAATGTTTTGTAAGATGTTAACTATTTTATTAGATGTTGACAGTTTTGTTGGATGTTGACTGTATTGTTATAATATGTTGACCTATATTGATTTTGACTGGTTTAGATTTTGAATGTTTTGTATGATGTTAACTATTTTATTAGATGTTGACAGTTTTGTTAGATGTTGACTGTATTGTTATGATATGTTGACTGATATTGATGTTAACTGGTTTAGACTGTTTTGTAAGATGTTGACTGTTTTGTAAGATGTTGACTGTTTTGTTATATGTTGACTATTGTTATAATATGTTGACATAGATATTGATGTTGACTGCAGTAGACATGTTGAATGTTATTAGATGTTGACTGTTTTGTTAGATGTTGACTGTTTTGTATGATGTTGACTGTTTTATTAGATGTTGACTGTGGTATAGATGTTGACTATTATGTAAGATGTTGACTGTTTTGTTAGATGTTGACTGTTTTATTTGTTGTTTACTATTTTGTAAGATGCTGACTGTTTTATTAGATGTTGACTGTGGTATAGATGTTGAATGTTGTTAGATGTTGACTATTATGTAAGATGTTGACTGTTTTGTTAGATGTTGACTGTTTTATTAGATGTTGACTGTTTTATTAGATGTTGACTGTTTTGTTAGATGTTGACTGTTTTATTTGATGTTTACTATTTTGTATGATGTTGACTGTTTTATTAGATGTTGACTGGTATAGATGTTGAATGTTGTTAGATGTTGACTATTATGTAAGATGTTGACTGTTTTGTTAGATGTTGACTGTTTTATTAGATGTTGACTGTTTTATTTGATGTTTACTATTTTGTATGATGTTGACTGTTTTATTAGATGTTGACTGTTTTATTTGATGTTTACTATTTTGTATGATGTTGACTGTTTTATTAGATGTTGACTGTGGTATAGATGTTGAATGTTGTTAGATGTTGAGAGGTTAGCTGTTGACTCTGATATAGATGTTTTCTATGATATAGATGTTTTATCTGGTGTACACTTCTTTTTCAAGTTAATCTTTATCATTTTTTCACAGATTGTTTCTCATGAGAATAATGGATATCCCCTACATGAACCTATCAGGAGAAGATTGTAAGTACATATTTAGCTTACATATAGGAGATACACAATCATAATTTTCAGGTTTCAAGAGGAGTATGCTATTGTAATTTTAATATTTTGTGTTTGATATGTTTTACTGCAGTACAGTAAATCTTGAATATAATGATCTAGGTTTGTACCAAAGCATGCAGATAAAAATCAATAAATAATCCTTGACTTCACCTCTATATATTCTTAGTTGAAAAACAATTTTATAACAAATTTTATATAACAAAATTTTGCCCATATCAAAGTAATTTCTATGTCCCTTGGCACCTCAGCCAATGTCTTTTATAGTATTGTAACAAAGTGATCAATAGCATTGAAACAAAAGTCGATTCTAGACTTTTTTGCCAAGCATACTAAGTAAGCATACTAAGTAGGATTACCCACTGATTAAATAAGTTGTGTAAATAAAAAGTTGTTTTCTTTTGACTGCCCAATGCTAAAAATATTCTTCTTTACTCTTGCACATCAAGGAGAAAACTGAATTCATTGCAAAAAGAAAAATGATGTAACGAAAACAGAAAATGGGGGGGGGGGGGGGGGGGCAATGTTAAAAATATTCTTCTTTACTCCTGCACATCAAAGGAAAGAACTGAATTTATTGTAAAAGAGTAAAAATAAGTTTACCAAAAGTTTGAAATTTTGTACATCAGAGTTCATTCCCTAGAACCAGATGGATATAGCCACATACAAATAATGTATTTTATCATAGAAAATCTTCTCCACATATACACATTGTAAAGAAGATTATATACAAAACTTGATATGACAAATCATTACAAACCTAGTTCTTTTTATAGATGTACGAATCATCACTATTTACATTGTGTTTTTTGTTTGTTATTACTCATATAACTGACAAATCATTGTAATTCGCAATATTGGGGTTTTTGGGGATTTTTTTTATTTGTACTTTATTGAATCACTTTGTATGTATCTGTAAAGCAGTAAAGGAATCCATTTGGAATTTAAACAATTAGCTGCCACATGGGTTTTCCATTATGTTTGTAAACTCACTGTAAATTGTTTCATATTTGTTCAAATTTCTCATTTGATTTTCAGTGAAATAATTCAAATAATTTTTCCAGGAGTTTCATGAACTGAATTGGGTTTTGTTTGAAATCATTTTGTAAAATAACTTGAGTGTTTACTTACTTATAAAGTATAATATTTCAAGTTTGGATTGTGATACAGTAACCAAGCTTGGACTGTAAGTTCATCTAAGGGTTGCTCACACTTCACTGACATCACATGCCCCCTGGGGGAGGTCAAAATGTAGGACATTGCAAAAATTTGTTGGGACTGGGGGCATTTGTGTTTCACAAACACATCTTGTTGTGTATTGATTTTCAGTAATCCATTCAACATCAAGCCTTCTTCTCAAAAAGCACCTAACAGTTTTCAACCAAATTGATTAGTGATTATCGGGGCAGGATTTATTCTTACTACTTTTATCATTATTATTATTGTTGTAATGCCATGTACATGTAGGGCCATGCATTCATAGTAATAGTACTGTGGATCCGGTCATAGGATACCACCCCATCTGCCATTTAAATATATTATTCCGCCTCATAAATACTTGTGATTTCATTGGACAATGAGTGTTGAGTATTTTCAATTGTCTCAATCATTCCAGGATGACATTCAATAAAATTGTCACATGCGCCGAGATGGATGCCCATACGGTTTGTTTTTCTAATATGTGGTAAATAGGTGTAACTTCTTTTGAAATGAGAGTGATAAAACAGACATCTTATTGATGCGTACTGGAACAGAAAATACATCAACCGATACGGGAGACAAAATCCAATGATTTGACAGACTTTATATATAGTTGTCACATATATTTGCCGAAGTCAGTCAAAAAGACATGCTTGCCTTGATAGAGGCTTAAGATTCAAAATTGATGCAAAGAATGGTAAAACGTAGTGTCAAGAATCAGTGTTACAAATGTGATGAACTTTTCGGACCTATAAAGACCTAAAAACATTATACACAATCTCAACACCATTAGCAGACAATTTTTATCAGTAATCAATTTATTTCACATTAAATCAATGAAAAGCATTGAAACTGAAATGCTTTAGGGAGGCAGAAGGAAATTTAAGCATTACACGGAAAGTCTGAGGGTGACAAGCCATGGTGATTCCTGTATTCTGTGTGTTAACAGGGATTCTCCTAGGCAATATTTTGGTCTGTTTACAGGACTCATTCCCAATTTGAAAATGTGCAAAAATTCCAAAGGAATTTTGAAATAAACAACAAAGGTTTTCCAAACAAATGTTTCAAATTAAGTTTTTCCAAAATGTTTATTTTCCTAATTTTCCAGACCATGGATCTAAAATTTAGGGAATTCCTGGTTAATTTATCCAGTATTTTACTTCTGTCAATTATAATATGTATGATAATCATTTTGAAGCAAATCGTTTATCCTCTAGGATGTGTTTTAATAATGTCATTCCTTATCTAAAACATCTGTTACATTTGCACTTTAAGCCAGTTTCAATTGATTATTAATAATTAATTATGCCGTTAAAACTTACTGTAATGTTGATATACAATCACTTCCTTATTATATGTATTTACATCAGAATGACTGATGTCTTCATTAACATAATACTAGGATATAATACATGCATTACATAGCATCTGTACCCTTCAAATATCATTGAGTTGTGTGTCTGCTGTGTCACACTGAGCTTGTAAGATACATGTACACAAACATGGGTGTAATTTTTGTCTGACCTCGGCCAAGATAATGGCCAGTCTTATAAAGCAAGGCTCCTTCCTTCAATATGTGTAATTTTATGGTTTATTATTTCCTGAACATTTCAAAAAATTGTATTTTATGCCCCAGAGATCAAAGATAAGGAAACATTTGATTTGTGGTTTGTCTCTTTGTCTTATTTTCAAATATAATTTTATACAATGATAAACATAGGCTTTACAATAAAGGGGCATTAGCTGTGTTTACAAAGGAAAATATTTCAATTGTTTCTACTTTTACTACTTGTACTTGATGTACAATAACAAATTAGAGCTATACACAGACATAAAAAATCTTAAATTTCTAAATATTTTGTGAAAATAATGTCAGGTTCAGTGCAGTATCCATATACAAAGAGAAACGTTAAGTTAATCACTTGCAAGTGAATAATTGACAAACTGGGTTTCTCAAACAATTTTCACAAAAGATATAGGAATTTAAAAATTTTAATGCCTGTGTATATCTCTTATTTGTTATTGTATATCAATCTAAGTAGTAAAAAAGGACAAATAAATTTTGGAAAAAATACACAGCTAATGCCTGTTTAATGTGTAGGCCTACATATAAATGGTGTCCTTCCAGTTGATATGACCCAATCACCTCTCTGTATCTGTATCAGTTTCTTACTTAGGGAAGGCCGATGGTCTCTTCCCGGGTTTTCTCCTCCACCATTAAAAACTGGCTGCGACCGTTTTAATTGAAAAATTGTTGAGTGTGGCGTAAAATAATATTCTAAAACAAAATCAAATCAAACTGTGTCAGTTGCTGGTAGGTGTGTCATAGGTGTGTACATTTTGTTTTGATATGTTATTCAACTATTTCTCTGGCCCTTCATCGGCATTTATTGATGTCTCCATATGAGTGAAAGATTCTTGATTGGGACATTAAACAACAATACAACAACAACAATCTCTCTCTGTATCAGTTTCTGGTAGATGTACAACAGCTTGCCATGGTTATGTACACTTTGTTTTGATTTGTTATAAGTTAATCTACTATTTCTCTGGACCATTTCTTTAATAAGAAGAATTTGGTGACCCAATTTCTTATCAGATATGGGTTCAGTATTGTTTTTCATATTCCATAATAATTTTTAGGGAGATTCAGGAAGTCATTAATAGCCCCACCATAATATATACAAGTTATAAAGTTGTAGTCACATTTGGACTATCCCATTTCAAAGAATGGTAAAGTCCAATGTCCAAAATCAGGGGTGAATGTTTCAGAATCGAAGTTCAACAATAATTTCTACATTCACTTGGTCACTCCTGAATTATAGCAATTGACCATTCTATTTTTTTTATATAGATGAGTCTAAATGTGATCACAGGGGTCAGTGTGATAATGACTTTGGACTTACGTTATAGTCTGACTTCATACATGGTGTTTTGTAAACATTTAAAAATAAACTCCAATATCTTGAGTCATCTAGGACCTTGTTAATCATGTATACGTACATGCATGTGATTATTGTTTAGATATGTAGTTACCACATGCTATTAATGTGGAGTCATGGCTAGAACCACTCCTAGTCGCTGAGTTCTTTATAATGAAATCATACATGTACATCACCATTCAAAATAGAACGCTTTGTAAACTGTTTCAAGTTTTGAGTGCTGATAATATAATCTTTGTACTAATAAATGAACTAATAAAGAATAATAAATATTCAATGTCAGCTATTTGCTTGCACTCGTCAGACTGCTACTCACCTGAACTAAATGAGATTAATACAGGTGTGTAAATGCCATAATGGCATCTGCCATCATTGATTGAAGGTATAAGCTTCCTGAAACTTCATAGAATATCAGTAAAACTTCTGAAGAATATGTCATATATATTTGAGTATTTTAAGATGTGTGGTGGCCTAACATGATACAGCCTTCCCATTGTCCATTCTGTATTTTGAAAACTTGTGATGACCTAATGTCCATTCTGTATTTTGAAGACTTGTGATGACCTAATGTCCATTCTGTATTTTGAAGACTTGTGATGACCTAATGTCCATTCTGTATTTTGAAGACTTGATGAAACAATAAAAGTACAGAATTCAGTGTCCCTAGATTTAAATGTTGTCATGTTCTTTATGTTGTCTCTTCTATATTCTTTATAACTGGTAGTTTATCAGCTACAGTTGTGAGTGTACCTAGATTTAAGTGTTGTTATGTTCTTGAGTTGTTTCCTCTGTACACTTTATAACTGATAGTTTATCAGCTACAGTTGTGAGTGTACCTAGATTTAAGCGTTGTTATGTTCTTTAGTTGTCTCCTCTGTACTCTTTATAACTGGTAGTTTATCAGATACAGTTGTAAGTGTACCTAGATTTAAGTGTTGTCATTTTCTTCAGTTGTCCCCTCTGTACACTTTATAACTGGTAGTTTATCAGCTACAGTTGTGAGTGTACCTAGATTTAAGTGTTGTCATGTTCTTTAGTTGTCCCCTCTGTACACTTTATAACTGGTAGTTTATCAGATACAGTTGTGAGTGTACCTAGATTTAAGTGTTGTTATGGTCTTCAGTTGTCCCCTCTGTACTCTTTATAACTGGTAGTTTATCAGATACAGTTGTAAGTGTACCTAGATTTAAGTGTTGTTATGTTCTTTAGTTGTCCTCTCTGTACACTTTATAACTGGTAGTTTATCAGCTACAGTTCTGAGTGTACCTAGATTTAAGTGTTGTTATGTTCTTTAGTTGTCCCCTCTGTACACTTTATAACTGATAGTTTATCAGCTACAGTTGTGAGTGTACCTAGATTTAAGTGTTGTTATGTTCTTTAGTTGTCCCCTCTGTACACTTTATAACTGATAGTTTATCAGCTACAGTTGTGAGTGTCCCTAGATTTAAGTGTTGTTATGGTCTTATGTTGTCCCCTCTGTACACTTTATAACTGGTAGTTTATCAGCTACAGTTCTGAGTGTACCTAGATTTAAGTGTTGTCATGTTCTTTAGTTGTCCCCTCTATATTCTTTATAACTGGTAGTTTATCAGCTACAGATGAAATTTCACCTAAATTTAAGTGTTGTTATGATTCTTTAGTTGTGCACTGTACACTTTATAATATTAATTTTTTATCACGATTTCTTGTGAGTGTTTTTTAGATTTAAGTTTTTTATGTTCTTTAGTTTTCCCCTCTGTACACTTTGATAGATTTCCTTGTTTTTTGTTAATCATTTAGCAGATGAATTTCACCTAAATTATAGCACAAATTGTTGCAAGTTTATACATTCCGTAATAAAAGATACAACTTTGTTTATAATCTATGAAAAATTCAGTTTTTAATTGAAATTTTCTTGTCTCCAGTTTTTTTTTTTTTTTTTTTTGGAAAGTCTATTTTTTTTTACATTTTTTTTCCATGTTATAACTGCTGATAGATTCCCTTGTTTTGCGCCCTTCACCAGCATTTTGAGCCATATGAGTGAAATATTCCTTTTTGGGGATGTTATAGCACAAATTGTGCAAGTTTATACATGTAACAAGTTCAATCAAAGAATAGCAACTTTGTTATATAATCTAAAAAAAATTCAGTTTCCATAATTCAAATACCAGTCTGCTCCAGTCTATTTCTTATACTACTTTTGGAAGTCTGTCTACCATTACATATGCTTAGTGACAATTTAGTGCCGAGTATAGTCCAAAGTTTGGCGCCCTTCACCAGCATTTGGTGAAGTCTCCATATGAGTGAAATAGTAAAATTGGAATGGTCCCGTGTCACAATAAACAAACAAACCAATTAACAGCCAATCAGTGAATGGGATGGTGTTATAGTAAAGCATGAACACCCTTTGAATTAACATGCATTTGGGACGTTTACCTATAATAAAAGCGTCAACAGTTTATTAAACAGACGTTTGCTGATTAGTAATTATGAGAGTTTACTTGTTGGTCACATTTTTTACTTGAAATTTCCAATGACGGAAGATTCTGAAACATGACAGCAGGGGTGGAAGGGAGCCTAAAAATTGGAAGATTTTTCCTCCTGTCGGAAGAATCACATGTATGTACCATTGAAAGGCAGGCCTTTTTCTGTAGTTTCCACAGGGCCAAAATTCCAACCCATTTCCATTGCTAAATACACATGTTTTTCCCCAATCTGATGAAAAACATCCCCATTTGGTGTTAAGCCCACAAAAAATGAATTGATGTAAAGGAAATTGAATTCAAAAAATAGATTCCATTACATTTAAGTTTCTATTGGTGCAAAGAGTTTTTCCCAATTTGACACGAATTCACTTTAAAATTCCCAATTGTATCGCCAATGGCATTTTTCCAAAATTGACCAAAAAAATCCCTAAAAACAAGCTATTCTCTAAAATAACTGATTAGGACACATCAGACATAATTTCTAGGTCACCTGAGGAGTCATCCATTGTCAGTAAACACATGAACATTTTTAACTTTATGAAAAACATCTTTTGTAAGAAGCTTCTTTAGGTTCAGGGGAAAGCAAATTTTGAATTTTGTGATTCTTGTACCCCTTGAGCCCTATGGTTTTGGCCAAAAATAGTCCAGTCTTTAAAAAAAAACCAAATTCTTTGTCCCTTCACATGAAGGAGAAAACTGAGTACATGGCTAGAAAGAGTATAAAGCCACCTACCCAAAATTGTGAAATTGATTACCCCAAAGGCCAAGGTTTAGTCCCTAGAGTGGGACCAATATGACCATATACATGTAGTAGTAATGTTGTTTATCTTAGAAAATCGTCTCTAGTTCTATGAAATGTAAAAAACAAATCCCTTCAGAGCAAAAACCCTGCTACCAAAATTGTGAAACTTATGACTCTAGGAGCAGGGGTTGGAGTTTGTGACAGTATACTTAGTCTTTAAAAATCTGTAGACTTTGCAACATAGGATACAGTTTTATACAAATGACACATTAATTCAAAACTGGTTGACAGTATGTATATCTAGGCTTACCAGTAAATGAAATTTGTTAAGAATTATCTAAGGATCATTGTGACAAAGTGTAAAAGTGATGGGGTCAAAAGTTAAGGTTACAGGAACCAAGTAAATGGGAAATATATGTTTTTCTTCACCTTTTAAATTTATCAAATTTGGCAGGAACTATCACAGTGCAAATCTACATAAAGTTTGTGAATAAAAATGAGATTGCTCCCATACACTACAGGGACTCCAAAAATGCCAAAACTTTGGAACATCTTTAAAAATCTTCTCATGAACCAGTGATTATCATTTTCCTACTATCATCCTTCATTTCTTTTAGCATGCTGAGATGCCCATTAAAGCGATATAAGCTGTCACAATGATGATTTTTGTCCCCTGACATATAGTCAAGAATATGATAAAATGTATGTTCAAATACTTAATCAAACACATGAAATGTTCGAAAAGATCTTCTTACTGAAGTTATTTGTTTTATTAGAATTTAAGTTTTCACGTATCTTTAAAAATCCAGCTGAATTTCCATATGCAATGACCTTTCGGATAAACTCTTTCACCATATCAGATGTACATCATATTCGGTCAGTGGATCTCAATCCTTTACGCGCTTGGACTTTGTTAAAGTCGGCAGATTTTTATGTGTTTTATATTTATTTCTAAAATACAGGACATGATTTTAATAGGAAAGTACATGTATTATGTAAAATATATGCTTTTCAATGCTATTTCATATAGCTGAAGAAAATCGGATGAATATATAAATAAACATATCGGGTCCCTGAAAGAAATTTTTCTGATCTATAATCCTGCATGCTGACGTTGACAAAATCAAAACAATATACTGTGAAAAGTATGCATACCTCATGCTTTACAGTCGTGCCGCCATGTCCTGTGAAGTTTGGCAGAGAATGCGATGGGATGAGTTAAAATGGGTCGAGATCACCCGATATACCCGGCACGTGGACAGTTTCAGAAATGAATGTTTTGAAACAACGAAAAAGACTAACTTTGCCTGATAGTGATGATGTATGAAAATAAACGCGAAGGGTAATAAGAATAGAATGTATATTAACTGCAAATAGCATGCATTCATTGGTCACTCGGTAATCTTCGTAAAAAATTACCGAAAGCTAATTTGCAATACTCAAAGTATGGCAGACAAAAAAATAACTGATATTATGGGTTACATTTGGCAAGATTGTTGCAATTTGACACATGCATTTGTTATTCTAACCACTAGATGATCCCTTTGGAATACATATGAGATAGAATATCACATAAAATGGGCATGTAACATTTTTCACCAATGACAGCTCGTATCACTTTAAGACCTGTTGGGCATCTTGTTAAATGATGGTCTTAGATGTAGGAAGTATATTTAGAACACACCGCTCCATTATTGTAAAATGGAAAGTCATGGATATATATAACCAGGGCCAAATCATTGGTACCAGTACATGCAGTATGGACCTTTAGACCTTTCTTTTTCTTTTTGCTTACTTCTGAAGATCTGTAGTGAGTCATTTTTCTATGATTGCCTTATTTACCAACAGAAAATGAATCAGAATCCTAAGTTTGTAAACATGAAAAGTAATGTTGATATGTTTTGTAACTTTTGCTCTTTGTGGTTATAAAAGTAAGTGGTGAAACAGATTTGATAGAAACAACGCCCCCACATTGTGTTTGACCTTGATCTGCAGACACCTGCTTTAAGTCAATTTATGGGAAGAAACATTTTTCACATGAACTACTTTTTCAATGCATTGATGTATAACATAGATGGTCTAATAGACAAGGATTAGTAAAGTTGTGTGTCAATATGACTTTAGCCCACCCAAGATTTCATTCAACATAACATCATTGAACTAGATCATGTTTATCAATTGACCCAGGGATTCTAAATAATCCCATATACCCAGGACATACTTCTACAATTACTATAAGAGCGTCTATGTTATGAATTTACATTTTAGGTTTTCCCACCAAATTTTAAAGGTTTTTATTTAAATCCAACTTGTAGATTCTGCATGATAATTGATTTATAATTTCCTTTAGAAAATTAACAGAAAAATCTTGATAAAGGAGTTATCCTGTTTTATTTTCTATGTAATGCATATATGTTTGAGGTCGAATGTTGAAACAATTCTCTCTCTCTCTCTCTCTCTCTCTCTCTCTCTCTCTCTCTCTCTCTCTCTCTCTCTCTCTCTCTCTCTCTCTCTCTCTCCTCTCTCTCTCTCTCTCTCTCTCTCTCTCTCTCTCTCTCTCTCTCTCTCTCTCTCTCTCTCTCTCTCTCTCTCTCTCTCTCTCTCTCTCTCTCTCTCTCTCTCTCTCTCTCTCTCTCTCTCTCTCTCTCTCTCTCTCTCTCTCTCTCTCTCTCTCTCTCTCTCTCTCCTTCCTTCCTTCCTTCCTTCCTTGAGACTCACCTTCAGTTTCCATTTATCATACATTCACGTGCTTATTTAGACTTTATCACATTTCTGTTTTGGCTATTTCCATTTGTATAAATGATTATCAATTTCCCAGGTTTTGATCACATCCTTTTCCTGATTAAATATTCATATTGCTACATTTTTAGTTATTTAATTTTCAGCATAGTACCTGGTAGAGATGGGTGAACAATATTCTTTTTTTTTTATCTCAGTTGAACATATATTAAGTTTGATGATATTTGAATTTGAAATTTTATGATTGGTTACATAAAAAGAACACTGTGTGTATAAAGATCGTAGTTTTACCAGGAGAGCTGAGTCATAAAAAGTATGATACAGAATATACATATATGTATTACATCACCAACTGTTACTGTGCACACTTATCTAGATTCTCAAAAGATCCCATCATACTTAAAACATATCAAATGAACACATCAAAGTAACGTCTCTTAAGGATGTTGACTGACTACATAGCCCAGACATTATACATGTATATCTGATGACAGTAGCTGTTGTTTATTGATTCTCATCAGGTAGTGAAATTTGTCAATTACATGTGCCTTTTTCACACAAAATTTCTATAAATACAAACTGAAATATGTGACACAAATCTGAATTCTGTGACACAAGTCTGAATACTGTGACACAAGTCAGAATTCTGACACACAGAATCTGGATACTGTGACATACATTATCTAAGTTCTGTTTGAAGATCAAGTTCATTTGTAAATATGATAGAATGAGAGAAACTATATAATCTACATGTAATATTCCTGTGTAGGTGTGTGTGTGTGTATGCCACTTTATGAGTGTGAGTATGTGTGAGTGAGAGTGTGAGTAAGTGTGTGTGCCACTTTGTGTGTGTGTGTGTGTGTGTGTGTGTGTGTGTGTGTGTGTGTGTGTGTGCATGTGGACAAAATATATTATGTAAGTATACTTGTGTATGTTACAAGTATGTAGTAGAATTTGTACTAATCTATACATTGACTTGTAGGCCATTAAGTAGAACTTGTATCAAACTGTATATGTGTAAACTGAAGTAGAACTAGTACTAAACTCTACATGTATGTTATGATTTAGAACTTAATTACTTACATAAGTTGGGCTTGTAGCACTTATAGGCCATTAAGTTTAGAATTGTACTTTCAAACATGATTCATATGTGTAAACTGAAGCATCCTACATTTGAATCTACACCAGTGACTAAAACTCTGATCTGTACCCTTATGACCAGTGATAAAACAGATCTGCCACACTTAATCACACCAGTAATATAAGTTGGGCTGACACTTATTCACACCAGTGAGAAAACCGTTGATACCACCCTTCATACACTTTATTATCTGCCATTCTATATCACACTTTCTATAAAACAGCTGATTCATTCACCCCAGTGAGAAAACAACTCTGCCACCAATACACAATGAGAAAACAGCTGATCTGCATCCTACATCACACCAGTGTGAAAAAAACAGTGATCTGAACCCTTCATGACACCTACTTCTGCCACCCTATTTCCAGTGAGAAAACAGTTGATCTGCATCCTACCACTCACCGTTGATCACCCTCTTCACCAGTGAGAAAGCAGCTGATCTGCTAACATCAGCCAGTGATCTGCCATCTGCCACTCTACATCACACCAGTGATAAAACAGTTGATCTGCCACCCTACATCACACCAGTGAGAAAACAGCTTATCTGCCATTCTATATCACACCAGTGATAAAACAGCTGATCTGCCACTCTACTTCACCCCAGTGAGAAAACAGCTGATCTGCCACTCTACAATACACCAGTGAGAAAACAGCTGATCTGCATCCTACTTCACACCAGTGTGAAAACCGTTGATCTGCCACCCTTCATCACACCAGTGAGAAAACAGCTGATCTGCCACCCTATTTCACACCAGTGAGAAAACAGCTGATCTGCATCCTACATCACATCAGTGAGAAACCGTTGATCTTCCATCACACCAGTGAGAAAGCAGCTGATCTGCTACCCTACATCACACCAGTGAGAAAACAGCTGATCTGCCACTCTACATCACACCAGTGAGAAAACCGTTGATCTGCATCCTACTTCACACCAGTGAGTAAACAGCTGATCTGCCACCCTACTTCACACTAGTGAGAAAACAGCTGATTGGCCATCCTACATTACTCCAGTGAAAAAACAGCTGATCGGCCAAACAATCGCCAATATATGATGCTGAATTCATGTTACCAAATTCTCACATAATGTCAATCACAAACGTAACCCTATCAACATTTTAAATAATCTGATTTTACTGACCAAAGACAATAGAAGAGAACATACCATTTGAATACTTTAGGGATAAAAAGGGTTTAATTGAAATATAAATAAATCAGAACTGATAGCATGAAACAAAAGATGCGGTTCTTTTATGTTTAATTGCCACAGTGATTGCACAGTTTCATTGTTTATATGTATGATAAAAAGTAAAACTGCACTGTATATTCCATCGTGAAAAAAAAAGAAAAAAAACTTGTTTAATCAGTCAAAGCTACTGCTACAAGAATATTTATTTCTCATACATCATCAAAAGATTTTCTTTCTTAGTCACATGAAATACATGTACTTACTATTAATACTAAGTGTATGTACAATGTTTTCAGTACAAAAATATGTGATCTTTTTCACACTCTTTTGGGAATGGGGCCTTGAATTAGGAATTTTAGCATCATTTTACTGAAATTGAGGAAATTAAAAAAAAATGTTTGAAAATATAAGAACCTGTTCAAATTCATTGTTATTTGACTTTAATTGGGAAATTTTTATTGCAAATTGGGAAAAGAATTTTTTTTTTTTTTTTTTTCATTTGGAATGGAGTCTTATTTCGACCCTCTACAATAGGATAGAAAATTGCTGTTTACAATTTTGGAAAACAGACTAAAGTCTTGGGAAGAGCATGACATATTTCCTAGGGGCCTATAAACGGCTGTTAAACTTCACCTTAAAATCTGTGTACATGTAGTGTGAGTTATTGATTTTTGTATTAACTGTACAACTCTGAATCAAATGGATTTCAAATCAGTAGATTTGTACCAGTCAGATACCTCAGAGTTTATATTTGTTCTTTCAAAAAAGATCTGTTCATTTTTAGATTTTTAAAGTAATATTTATCCTATGTGTTTTCTTTCAGTTATTCAAATTGTTCTATTCCTGTAATATACACATGTTCTTTAGCTAAAGTTAAGTAAAACATCCATGTAGTAAATAAATTTCAGGTACATGTATACATGTATTTTGAATCGGACATGCAGTAAAAAGATATTTATTTGAGCTATTTATATATATAAGGAGGTGTATATGCAAAATTAGATTTGAACTAGAATTGGCAAGTTAATAGGAAAGCAATTATTCAGGTACTCATTGATTGGTCACTTACATTTAGTGTGCTAAAAAGTTGCAATGAAACATTTTCCACCCACGTAGTTCAGAATTGGAGAATTGGAACCTTACGTTTTCATAATATCATACAGGAAGATGTAAAAATAAAGAAAGTACATGTAGACTGCATCCTGATAAACACAGTTATATGATAACAGACAATGTACTACTACAGTAATAATCTTACCAAAAAAAAGGTGTACAAAACACTGAAGATTTGTAAACAAATGTTTTCTGTATTTGATTGACCTTTACTATTACAAAAAATGTTTGGTCCTTGATCCGATTTGTGTGTGTTTTATGGATATATTTCCCTGTACTTTTATGTACAAGCAGCCTGTCCTTGATCCTAATTTGGTTTGTGTATTAATTTCCCCTTTACTTTCCAGATAACCTGATCTTAATACACAAGTGTTTTCTGTAACTGATAGACCATCACAATTACAGTCTGTCCTTTATACACAAGTGTTTTCTGTAACTGATAGACCATCACAATTACAGACAGTCTGTCCTTTATACACAAGTTTATACACTAGTGTTTTCTGTAACTGATAGACCATCACAATTACAGACAGTCTGTCCTTTATACACAAGTTTATACACAAGTGTTTTCTGTAACTGATAGACCTTCACAATTACAGACAGTCTGTCCTTTATACACAAGTGTTTTCTGTAACTGATAGACCTTCAGAATTACAGACAGTCTGTCCTTTATACACAAGTGTTTTCTGTAACTGATAGACCTTCACAATTACAAACAGTCTGTCCTTTATACACAAGTGTTTTCTGTAACTTATAGACCTTCACAATTACAGACAGTCTGTCCTTTATACACAAGTGTTTTCTGTAACTGATAGACCTTCACAATTACAAACAGTCTGTCCTTTATACACAAGTGTTTTCTGTAAATATTTGACCATCACAATTACGAACGGTCTGTCCTTTATACACAAGTGTTTTCTGTAAATATTTGACCTTCACAATTACAGACAGTCTGTCCTTTATACACAAGTGTTTTCTGTAAATATTAGAGCTTCACTAACTACTACAGACATCTGTCCATTATACACAAGTGGTTTCTGTAACTATTAGAGCTTCACTAACTACTACAGACATCTGTCCATTATACACAAGTGTTTCTGTAACTATTAGAGCTTCACTAACTACTACAGACATCTGTCCATTATACACAAGTGTTTCTGTAACTATTAGAGCTTCACTAACTACTACAGACATCTGTCCATTATACACAAGTGGTTCTGTAACTATTAGAGCTGTAACTATTAGAGCTTCACTAACTACTACAGACATCTGTCCATTATACACAAGTGGTTTCTGTAACTATTAGAGCTTCACTAACTACTACAGACATCTGTCCAAGTGGTTTATACACAAGTGGTTTCTGTAACTATTAGAGCTTCACTAACTACTACAGACATCTGTCCATTCCATTATACACAAGTGGTTTCTGTAACTATTAGAGCTTCACTAACTACTACAGACATCTGTCCATTATACACAAGTGGTAACTATTTTCTGTAAATATTAGAGCTTCACTAACTACTACAGACATCTGTCCATTATACACAAGTGGTTTCTGTAACTATTAGAGCTTCACTAACTACTACAGACATCTGTCCATTATACACAAGTGGTTTCTGTAACTATTAGAGCTTCACTAACTACTACAGACATCTGTCCATTATACACAAGTGTTTCTGTAACTATTAGAGCTCCACTAACTACTACAGACATCTGTCCATTATACACAAGTGGTTTCTGTAACTATTAGAGCTTCACTAACTACTACAGACATCTGTCCATTATACACAAGTGGTTTCTGTAACTATTAGAGCTTCACTAACTACTACAGACATCTGTCCATTATACACAAGTGTTTCTGTAACTATTAGAGCTTCACTAACTACTACTACAGACATCTGTCCATTATACAAGTGTTTCTGTAACAAGTGGTGGTTTCTGTAACTATTAGAGCTCCACTAACTACTATACAGACTGTAACTGTCCATTATACACAAGTGGTTTCTGTAACTATTAGAGCTCCACTAACTACTACAGACATCTGTCCATTATACACAAGTGGTTTCTGTAACTATAAGATCTTCACTAACTACTACAGACATCTGTCCATTATACACAAGTGGTTTCTGTAACTATAAGATCTTCACTAACTACTACAGACATCTGTCCATTATACACAAGTGGTTCCTGTAACTATTAGAGCTCCACTAACTACTACAGACATCTGTCCATTATACACAAGTGGTTTCTGTAACTATTAGAGCTTCACTAACTACTACAGACATCTGTCCATTATACACAAGTGGTTTCTGTAACTATTAGAGCTCCACTAACTACTACAGACATCTGTCCATTATACACAAGTGGTTTCTGTAACTATTAGAGCTCCACTAACTACTACAGACATCTGTCCATTATACACAAGTGGTTTCTGTAACTATTAGAGCTCCACTAACTACTACAGACATCTGTCCACTATACACAAGTGGTTTTTCTGTAACTATTAGAGCTTCACTAACTACTACAGACATCTGTCCATTATACACAAGTGGTTTCTGTAACTATTAGAGCTTCACTAACTACTACAGACATCTGTCCATTATACACAAGTGGTTTCTGTAACTATTAGAGCTCCACTCACTAACTACTACAGACATCTGACCATTATACACAAGTGGTTTCTGTAACTATTAGAGCTTCACTAACTACTACAGACATCTGTCCATTATACACAAGTGTTTTCTGTAACTATTAGAGCTTCACTAACTACTACAGACATCTTTCCATTATACACAAGTGTTTTCTGTAACTATTAGAGCTTCACTAACTACTACAGACATCTGTCCATTATACACAAGTGGTTTTCTGTAACTATTAACTATTAGAGCTTCACTAACTACTACAGACATCTGTCCATTATACACAAGTGGTTTCTGTAACTATTAGAGCTCCACTAACTACTACAGACATCTGTCCATTATACACAAGTGGTTTTCTGTAACTATTAGAGCTCCACTAACTACTACAGACATCTGTCCACTATACACAAGTGGTTTCTGTAACTATTAGAGCTCCACTAACTACTACAGACATCTGTCCACTATACACAAGTGGTTTCTGTAACTATTAGAGCTCCACTAACTACTACAGACATCTGTCCATTATACACAAGTGGTTTCTGTAACTATTAGAGCTCCACTAACTACTACAGACATCTGTCCACTATACACAAGTGTTTTCTCTAGCTATTTCAGAACTTTACTAATTTAGCCTTTCCTTTGTCCACTCCAGTCTTATTTAATATGTTTGTAAAGTAGCTCACCATGAGCATCACTTGCCATTTGTTTCAGGCAAGAACTCATAATTGCAAGACTTTGCTATGACTACAACTAAAACCATTCATTTTTCACTTCTGTACTTTGTCGTTTATTGTACTGTTTTAAACTTTTTGAGTTCATTGAAGGCAAAGCACTGCATTAACAATGGTGCAGCTTCACCAGAATTTTGCATTAGTTAGGGCCTCAGATGACCAATGAAGTCCTTTCTTGTTTAGATACAACATCCAATATGATACCTTTTAAATTTTGTTTGAAATGAATTTTCCAGTTTTGAATTAAATTTTGGTAGATGGTCAAATTTGTTTATGATATTTTTGATATTGCATATTGTGTATTGGATAAGACCAGGTTATATAATTCATCAGGAATTTGAACATTTCATTCCCTGTATTGCTTATGGTATATATTTTGGCATCTCTGGTTCGAATCCCGCTAGGGTCATTTCGAATTAAGTGGGAAAGTTTGCCAGTTTTCTTGCGGAAGGTCGGTGGTCTTTACCCGGGTAACCGGGGTTTCTCCTCCACCAATAAAAACTGGACGCCATCATATGACTGAAAAATTGTTGAGTATGGCGTAAAACAAAAAATCAAATCAAAATCAAATCAAATATATATTTTGGTATAATCATGTCTCTAAATAGTGTTATTTGTAAGGTCACACCCAAGTTTCAAATTTCACTACAGAATGAAAGCAATTTATACATATTCAAACATATTCTTAACTTAATCCTGAGCTTTTATAAGTCATATGCAATATGTCAGTGAGGCATAATTATGAAGAACGCTATCTACAATTATCTGCACCTTTGGATATTTTTAGATCCTGAGTGTGTATTGAATCATTTCAGTTAGTAAGGAGAAATTATTCCAAATGTTGAATATGAATAAATATCCCAAAGATGACTAGGTCACACATCCAAATACAGAAAAACCTGCCATAACGGACACCTTGAATCAGCGGACACTCTGTGATAACCAACAATTTGTCTTGGTCTCGATTTACATGTTATATAAGACGACTTGTGTCCGCTTTAATATGTGGACACCTCCCTTACCCGGACAACGGACAAAGGTGTTGGCCCAAATATGCATAATGTCTGTATTTTAACCTTTAACCAATGCCACAAGCAATTTCTCAGTAAGCTGTATGTCCCAACTTTTATCTGGAAAAACATGCCTACAATCTTTTATTTTGTGTTTTTGCTCGATATTTATTTCTTTGCATTGCATCATAACAGTTGATTACAATTGTGTTGGCTTTATTTATGAATATTTTAGCAGTGAATGATCATCCTTCATTCAGCGGACACCTCTGTATAATGGACAGTATGATATGTCCATCACAACACAGGTTTTACTGTATAGCACAGAATTCGCAGTGACATCCTGTACATAATTATTGGCATACTTGCACAATTACCAGCACCTTATTGAATGAAGGATTTCAAAATATTAAACATCAGGAACCAGCTGCACTATAGGTTGTTAAAACGTGAAGTTAACCAATGTTAAACCAAAGGGCTTACTGTAGGTTAGATTTAACATTGTGTTGTGCAACCGGGTCCAGAGGGTTTGATGTAAAAATCACAGATACCAAAGTATTAACTGTTAGGAGGGGCAGGAAGCCATATACAAATACAGTGAAACTTACCTGTACATGTAGAGACACAGCAAAACCCATCTTTATAGGAAGGTGGTCTTTATATAGAAGTTACTTTATACACAAATGGTTCTATTGGGGACAGCAAAAATCAGTCTTTATGATCAGGTGGTATTTATATACAGGTGGTTACTAAAGTAAGTTTTACTGTATAGTGGATATTGGACAAACTATGACCTCTGAAAGCATATTTTATGCATATTTGTAAACCCATACAAATTGTTTCAGAAAATAACATAAATCTCTGAAAAATCTATTGCAATCTGTGAGCAATACACAATAGCTAGATTATGTGACGCTGTCAGACCCTGTATACCTTGAAACACCACAGATGTTTCATTCACACACATTACAGTTTTGGTGATAATCAGTTGAAATAAATTCAACAATAAGCATTACATATTACAACTTTTTCAGTCATTTTTATTGAGATGAAGTTTGATAGTATTAATGTGCCGATAAATATTGACCCGAGCTGAAACTGTATTTTAATAGCAAAAGAGGGATAGTACAGACTGTGCTACACATGCTGTACAAAAATGAAAATGCCATATGGATTGACCTAACTACTTGCACTGTAAGGTGACCATCTTGGATATTACCAATGGAAGTTTGTCACCACTTCTTCTCAGAATAAACTGAATGGATTTCCTTGAAATTTGACATGAAGATTCCCCTTGAGAGTAATTTTGCATATGACATTTTCAGAAAGATTGGCTTCCAACATGGCTGACAGGCAGCCATCTTGGATTTTTACAATGGAAGTATATTACCCTTATTTCTCAGTAAGTACTGAAGGGATCTCGCTAAATTTGACATGAAGTTTCCCTATATAGGTATAGGTATAGTTTGGCATATTACATTTTCAGAGAAATTAGAATCCAACATGGCTGACAGGCTGTCATTTTGGATTTTGACCAAAGGAAGTTTGTTACCATTTATATTTCTAAAAAAGTACTGTAGGAAATTTGACCTGAGGGTTGCCTTTGAAGTTTGAGGTCTAGTGCATATTACATTTTCAGAAGGAACAGAATCTAACAATGCTGGCAGGTGGCCATCCTGGATTTTGATTATGGAAGTTTGTCACAGCTATTTCTCAGAAAGTACTGAAGAGATATACTTGAAATATGACATGAAGGTTCTTCTTGAGGTCTAGTTGTGCATATTACATTTTCAGAGAGATCAGAATCAAACATTGCTGACATCTTGGATTTTGACAAACCACTATTTCTCAGAAAGTATTGAAGGGATCTCCTTGAGATTTGACATGAAGCTTCTGTTTGATGTCTAGTTTTAATACTTTATTAGAAAATGAGCAACGGTCTTTTGTAGATCAACGATAAGACAACTCAGTAGTCACATTTTGGTGATTATCACACCTCCGTTCAATTGACATGAAGGATCACGAGATATTAGGCCAACAAGCATTGGCTTACAGTATTTATGTCCGGTTGGTGTTATACACAGTCCCATAATACTTACTTATTACTATCAATGCAAATGGGATGGAATATTACAATTCTTGTGGATGAAAATGGTGTTTGCTGACATTTACACAGGTCTAGATCCCATCGTGATCCATTGAAAATTACAGCTTAACACTTAAGTTTTAATGTAAACTTAAAATAATTTTTATACTAAAAATATAGAATTACATTTCAAATAGACTGATTTAGATTTTGTATTATAATGGTGAAATATGTAAATAGGTTTGTCACTGCAGTGCATACTGAAGGGATCTTTTTTGAAATTTGATATGGAGGTTCCACTTGAGGTCTAGTTGTGTATAAGACAAGAATCCAATATGGCCAACAGGCAGCCATCTTGGAATTTGACAATTGAAATTTGTCACTATTTTTCAGAATCTTTTCGAAATTTGATTATGGAGGTTCCCCTGAGGTGTAGATGTGCATATTATTTTTACAATTTCACAGAGATCAAATGAGAGATGGACACCTGTCAGCCATGTTGAATATCATTTCTCTCAAAATGTAATATGTTCAGTTCAAGTTCAGTTTGCTATAATCTTGTGAAAAAAGTATTTAACAGAAATATGGATTTATGTTCAAATTAAATGTTGACAAAATAAGAGAAAATAACAGTCTTTCACAGATCAGACATAGAACATTCAATGGTGGATGCCAAGTTCCCACTGGGATCTCTTGTTAGTTTTTATGTCTTTCTTCTCAGAAGAGGACATATTGTTTTTGTATGAGCTTCTTCTTCTTCCTCTTCCTCCTCTTCTCCCTCTTCCCCTCTTCCTCTTTCTCCGAATAATTTCATCTGCATAACTTTCTTTGTACTTCAGATAAGATGACAATATTTGGTAGACATGGTAATGACATCAAGATGATGTGTCATAAACAAAAATCATGGGGATTGGCTCTTCAATTACAGAGTTATTGATATTTGACAGAAAGGGTAATAACTCAGTAACATGGAACGTCTATATCTGATTTATGTCAGACTGTTCTTTTCTCTTTGAGCATAACCTTCTGTGTATTTATGATAAAATGATGACACTTGGTATACATGGTAATGACATCAAGGCAATGTGTAATGAACAAAATTTATGGGGATTGACCGTTTCATTACAGAGTTATTGCCCTTTGTTAAAAAATACTGTCTAAGGCGTAATTCTCTTTGTATTTAAGATAAGATGATAATATTTGGTATAGATAGTAATGACATCAAGACATCGTGTCATGAACAAAAAATACAGAAATTGACCCTCTTATTACAGAGTTATTGCCCTATGTTAAAAATTTTTGTCCAGAGCATAACTCTATGTATTAGAGATAGGATGTTGATATTTGGTATAGATGTACATATTACAAAAGTTCACATGGAATAATTTTTTTTCTACAATAATTATTTAGTTTGCACAGAATTATTTTTTTTTTTCAATATTTATTCCATTCACACAGAATTAAATTATTCTGTTCGCAGAGAATATATTTTTTTTCTCAATAATTATTTTGTTCACATGGAATTATTTTTTTCTCACAATAATTATTCCATTTGCACGGAATAATTATTTTTTTACCACTATGTCACCTCCCGTCTCCGTACAGAGTTATTGCCCTTTTTTAGAAAATACTGTCCCGAAAATAACTCTCTATGTCTTTGAGATAGGATGATGATATTTGTTATACACAGTAATGACATCAAGACAAGATGTCACAAAGTTACAGGAATCAACCCTTTTACTAGAGACTGGGTTATTGCCCTTTGAAAAAAAAATACTGTCAAGAGCATAAATCTATTCGTATTTGAGATAGGATGATATTTGGTATACATAGTAATGACATGAAGATGATGTGTCATATTAAAAAATTACGGGATTTACAATTTTATTAGAGTCATTGGCAGAACGTGGGAAAAGTGTAGCCTCCATATTACCATCAAATTGAAAACAGGCAATATTAATACTCAGGTACAGTAAAACCTGCTTTAGCGACCACCTGTGTTTAAAGACCACCTGGTCATAAAGACCTTTTTTTTTTGCTGTCCCTAATGGTACCATTTCTTTACAAATCAACCTCTATATAAAGACCTCCTCCCTATAAAGACCGGTTTTCTTGTGTCTCTAAGGAGCTCATTATATACAAGTTTCACTGTATTTGTAAAACCAGCTTTCAATACTTACAGTACTTTGATTTGTATTCTTAGCACATGCTTTGGACCACTTTGCTGAATTAGTCTTTTTTTTTTTTTACAAAGATGACCCTGTTTTGGACTGAGTCTGTTTTCAATGCTGTGGTTAAGATGATTGGTTGAGGTCAGGTAAAATATCTTAGTTTAGTCAGGTGAACTTTGATTACTCTGTTTATTTTTTTATTTTAGTGAATCCACAACGTGATCATGTCTTCCATATTAAGTTTCCTAAAGAATGGAAAGGATCTGATATCCACCAGCTGTTCTCTCCATTTGGTAAAGTATTTTTCAGTAATTTATGGAATCGATCTGTACAAATGCAGACAGATTTCAAAATTTGAAAATTAAGTATCTATTGTTTAGCCATTGTAATGAGACTTTGTGGACACATGTTGCATAAATATACTGCAAAGATATGATTGTTTGGGATATATGTATGCCTTGCATGCAACTGACAGAAATTCATATCACGGACCACATCTATACTTGTCAATGATAGTCTACCTGACGCTGTCTAAAGAAACAACATGCAATCAACTTGGATTTTTTTGTTTGTGAATTTGTATTATTCCAAATCAGACATTGTGTAGCCATACAACCTAAGCCACGCTATGTTTGATAATATTGACTTCCGTTGTTCATTCGCAGAATTGCACTACAGAAATCAGTAAAAAAAAAAAAAAAGGGGGGGGTTAATGGGAGCAATTAATAGTCAAATTATTTTATAAGGCACAGTGGTAAAGTTGTTTTAATTATTACTGAGGACACCTATCGATATAATTCTATTGCTGGGGGGGTGGGCTACAGATAAACTATTACTTAGGGTTTTTCAGGTCCACATTTCATTGTCAATCAGCTATAAAAGATTTTCGATGATATGTAAATAAAAAAAAAAGGAGAGGGGTGCTTATAGGGACATGGGTACTTACTGAGTCAAATACGGTATATATATATACCTTTATGTTCTACTTGCAGGCAATATCTACATTGGCTGGGTTGATGACACCTCAGCATTTGTGTCCTTGAACAAGAGAGAGGAAGCCCCAAAAGGTAAATTTTAATTAAATGTAGGTGAATAATGAAAGTAAAAATAGTTACTGTAAATAAAAGTTTAAATGAAATACATAAAAATGGATAGCTATTGTTTTCATTTTACAAAAAAGAAAACTTACTTTTTAATTTTCATTGATGTAAACACTTAGTAGTTACACTCTAAAATGGTAATAATAATGATTGATAATAATAATTAATGATGCACTTACAGTTAAATTTGAACTTGTAAATGCATCACTCACAGACATTATATGAATTGAATATATCTATTGAATTAAAAATAACAATGAATTAATAAAACACAAAATTGAATAAAAAAAAAATTTTCTTTACGGGCAACCAAATTTTTACGACTGGCAACCAAAATTTCAGTAGCACTTGCTCAGCTGGGTACATTTTTAAGAATATTAAGATCAGGGCCTGAGTAAACCTCGATATATTACCAAACCTGTTATACCACCAAATTTAAGGAATACAAAAAGGTGGCATTACATCGGGGATAAACTGTAAATATTAAGAAAACAAAAAAACAAATCATATTTAATTTTCAAGAAAAATACAATATGCAGTCAGAAAACATAATATTCTGATTTCGTTGGACTGGGTACTTAACTTTGTGGGTTACTGCAATGTGTTCAATGTTATGTCAATGTATTTCATTGAATTGATAAACTATTCACTGACCTAGTGAAGGTATATTAACTACTCACTGACCCAGTGTTGGATATATTAACTACTCACTGACCCAGTGTTGGATATATTAACTACTCACACTGACCCATTGTTAGATATATTAACTACTCACTGACCTAGTGTTAGATATATTAACTACTCACTGACCCAGTATTGTTATTAGATATATTAATTAACTACTCACTGACCCATTGTTAGATATATTAACTGCTCACTGACCCAGTGTATATTACATCATATTAATTAACTACTCACTGACCCATTGTTAGATATATTAACTACTCACTGACCTAGTGTTAGATATATTAACTACTCACTGACCTAGTGTTACATATATTAACTACTCACTGACCCAGTGTTAGATATATTAACTACTCACTGACCTAGTGTTGGATATATTGTTAGATATATTAAACTACTCACTGACCTTGTTAGATGTTAACTATTCACTGATAGTATTATTAACTACTACTCCTAGTGACCTAGTAACTACTCACTGACCCATTGTTATTATATTAACTACTCACTGACCTATTGTTAGATATATTAACTACTCACCGACCTAGTGTTACATATATTAACTCACTCACTGACCCATTGTTAGATACATTAACTACTCACTGACCTGTGTTACCACTACTCACTGTTGGATATATTAACTACTCACCGACCTAGTGTTACTTATATTAACTACTCACTGACCTAGTTACATATATTAACTACTCACTGATATATAGATATATTAACTACTCACTGACCTAGTGTTAGATATATTAACTGCTCACTGACCCATTGTTAGATATATTAACTACTCACTGACCAAGTGTTGGATATATTAACTACTCACTGACCTAGTGTTACATATATTAACTACTCACTGACCTAGTGTTAGATATATTAACTACTCACCGACCTAGTGTTACATATATTAACTACTCACTGACCCAAGTGTTTGGATATATTAACTACTCACTGACCAAGTGTTGGATATATTAACTACTCACTGACCTAGTGTTAGATATATTAACTACTCACTGACCTAGTGTTAGATATATTAACTGCTCACTGACCCATTGTTAGATATAGAACTATCACTGAACTACTCACTGACTCACTTGTGTTAGATATATTAACTACTCACTGACCTAGTGTTAGATATATTAACTGCTCACTGACCCATTGTTAGATATATTAACTACTCACTGACCTAGTGTTAGATATATTAACTACTCACTGACCCATTGTTAGATATATTAACTACTCACTGACCTAGTGTTACATATATTAACTACTCACTGACCTAGTGTTAGATATATTAACTGCTCACTGACCCATTGTTAGATATATTAACTACTCACTGACCCATTGTTAGATATATTAACTACTCACTGACCAAGTGTTAGATATATTAACTACTCACTGACCCAGTGTTAGATATATTAACTGCTCACTGACCCAGTGTTACATATATTAACTACTCACTGACCCATTGTTAGATATTTTAACTACTCACTGACCTAGTGTTAGATATATTAACTACTCACTGACCCATTGTTACATATATTAACTACTCACTGACCTAGTGTTAGATATATTAACTACTCACTGACCCAGTGTTACATATATTAACTGCTCACTGACCCAGTGTTACATATATTAACTACTCACTGACCCAGTGTTAGATATATTAACTACTCACTGACCTAGTGTTACATATATTAACTACTCACTGACCCATTGTTAGATATATTAACTACTCACTGACCTAGTGTTAGATATATTAACTACTCACTGACCTAGTGTTACATATATTAACTACTCACTGACCCAGTGTTACATATATTAACTACTCACTGACCCATTGTTAGATATATTAACTGCTCACTGACCTAATGTTACATATATTAACTACTCACTGACCTAGTGTTAGATATATTAACTACTCACTGACCCAGTGTTACATATATTAACTACTCACTGACCAAGTGTTGGATATATCAACTACTCACTGACCCAGTGTTACATATATTAACTACTCACTGACCCATTGTTAGATATATTAACTACTCACTGACCTAGTGTTAGATATATTAACTACTCACTGACCCAGTGTTAGATATATTAACTGCTCACTGACCCAGTGTTACATATATTAACTACTCACTGACCCATTGTTAGATATATTAACTACTCACTGACCTAGTGTTACATATATTAACTACTCACTGACCCAGTGTTGGATATATTAACTACTCACTGACCCAGTGTTGGATATATTAACTACTCACTGACCCAGTGTTACATATATTAACTACTCACTGACCCAGTGTTACATATATTAACTACTCACTGACTCAGTGTCAGATATATTAACTACTCACTGACCCAGTGTTAGACATATTAATACTCACTGACCCAGTGTTACATATATAAACTACTCACTGACCTTGTATTAGGCATATTAACTACACTCTTTGACCTGGTGGTAGATATATTAACTACACTCTTTGACCTGGTGGTAGATATGTTATGTATAGAATTTGAGTACAAGTCTACCATAATTGGTACATGTACAACTTTTTGGGTATTGGATGCTTAAGGTTTTGTTATAAAATGGTGGTAAACTGTAAGGAAAACAAAATGTTTATATCCATCTTATATCCATTTACCTATCTCTCTATCTGTAACATTGAAACTGAAACCTATTGGTATCTTTTTATTATGCAAGATGAAATGCTTACAAAATCTTTTTATTGTTGTTGTTGTTGTTCTTCTTCTTCTTCATCTTCTTCTTCTTCTTCTTCTTCTTCTTCTTATTGTTCTTCTTATTCTTATTCTTATTCTTATTCTTATTATTATTATTCTTCTTCCTCTTCTTCTTCTTCTTCTTCTTCTTCTTCTTCTTAATCTTATTCTTATTCTTATTATTATTATTATTTATGCTTTATATTTTCAGTGCTTAAAGCTTTGTGTAAAGATGATATTGTTTACAAAGTAACATCATACGAAAAGTTCAAAAATCCATCATCTCCACATCATTACACCAGAAAGCGGCCCATGCCACCAAATGATCCTGATGTGGAAACATCCACCAAAAAGAGGAAATCTCTTAATGCACAGTAAGATACACACTTTCTGAGCATCTGTGTCCTTGGTCTTTACAAAGTTGCTCCATGTTTATTATGTACAGTAATGTAATATTTCTGTCCTTGAATTGTTTTAAGGTATTAAAGTCATGAGTTTATACAGATAATTACCAATATCATGATTATACTGTTGGGCATTACTATGATAACAAGCAAAACAGTAACTAGGCAGTGTTGATAACTGTAGTGAGATGTGATTTACTGTAGGCAGTGTTGATAACTAGTGAGATGTGATTTACAGTAGGCAGTGTTGATAACTAGTGAGTTAGAGTTGGCAGTCTTGATAACTAGTGAGATGTTAGTTATAGTAGGCAATGTTTATAACTAGTGAGATATTTGATATTTGTAGTGAGATATGAGTTACAGTAGGAGTGTTGATAACTAGTGAGATGTGATTTACTGTAGGTAGTGTTGATAACTAGTGAGATGTGAGTTACAGTAGGCAGTGTTGATAACTAGTGAGTTAGAGTTGGCAGTCTTAATAACTAGTGAGATGTTAGTTATAGTAGGCAATGTTTATAACTAGTGAGATATTTGATATTTGTAGTGAGATATGAGTTACAGTAGGCAATGTTGATAACTTTAGTGAGAAATGAGTTACAGTAGATAGTGTTGATAACTAGTGAGATGTGAGTTACAGTAGGCAGTGTTGATAACTGTAGTGATGTGATTTACTGTAGGCAGTGTTGATAACTAGTGAGATGTGATTTACTGTAGGCAGTGTTGATAACTAGTGAGATGTGAGTTACAGTAGGCAGTGTTGATAACTAGTGAGGATGTTAGTTATAGAGTTAGATAACTAGTGAGTCTTAGATACACTAGGCAATGTTGATAACTAGTGAGATGTTAGTTATAGTAGGTAGTGTTGATAACTAGTGAGATTAGTTACACTAGGCAATGTTGATAACTTTAGTGAGATGTGAGTTACAGTAGGCAGTGACGATAACTGTAGTGATGTGAGGTACTGTAGGCAGTGTTGATAACTGTAGTGATGTGAGGTACTGTAGGCAGTGTTGATAACTGTAGTGATGTGAGGTACTGTAGGCAGTGTTGATGTCGTTGTGAGATGTGATGTAGATGTGCGTTATATCAGGCAGTGAGATGTGATCACTAATGTGTCTTTTATCCGTTTATAGACCACAGCCAGACAGGTAGGTATTTTCTTTTTTATGTATGCTTTTTGTGTTTACAAAAGTAGCAAACAGTTTGTATGTAAAATGCTTATTTTTCTTTCAACTACTACTTCTTTACTGTTTTTGCCAGCATTTGGTTATTTGTTTCTGTGAACGTTTCTCTGGTTAACTGTAGATGATACACTCTTTCAGTGTATTTATATGTTTTTGTTGTAATTCATATTCTGTATAAACATTGCAGCACCAATGGATGTACAGACTGTACATCCAGCAGGCCTTTTTCTGTAGTTTCGATGGGTTGGATGATTGGCCCTATTCCCAATGCAAAGTACATTATTTTTTTCACTATTTGATGAAATAAAATTACCAATTATATAGACAGACTGTTTTTATATTTAGATTTACCTCTGCACAATCTTTTTTCCCATCAGATTAAAATTCCCAATTGTGTTTTCATATTCCCAAAATTTACAGAAAATGCCTATTCAGTATGTTTATATGCTTTTTTAGCATACCTGGCCCGAAGGCCTAAGTGAGCTATTGCTATGGCCAAATGTCCGTTGTCCTTCGTCATCTGTTCATTAATGTTTCCATTTAAACATCTTCTTATCAAGAACCATTGGGCAGATTTCAACCAAATTTGGCAAGGAGCTTTGTCCTGGGAAGGGGCTTCAAGTTTGCAAAAAGAAAAGGGCTAGGATATATAGGGGCTCCAAAAGGGTCAATTCTTGATACATCTTTAATAAACTTCTTCTCATGAACCAATGATCAGAGGACTTTTACATTTTGTATACATGATTGTTATGTTAATATCTGCAAAGTTTGCGAATGAAAGATGTCATTTGACCATTCACCTAGTAAGACACAAATTGAAACTGCTTCCATGAAATCTTACTTTTAAAGGTTTTGGAGGTAACCAGCATGTAAGAAAGTATGGTGATATATTAATATCTATATTTACTATTAAAATCTTTCTGAAATTATTAGTTTAAAAACTTCCAACACTTTGTAACTTATAAAATCAGTACATTTCATATTCCGAATAATGTGAAAACTACTCATAATGGGCTTACTGTTTACCTGTTGAACACTGTTTTACCTGTACACATATGTATGTATGTGTTGAAAACTTGATTTACCTGAAATAAGAAATCTGTAATACTGATACGTTTAAATAGTTTATACAATTATACAGGGTACAAAATAAGACAGTAATTCGATACCATTGTTTAGATATGTTCAGGTAAGTTGTATGCCTGGAAAAAATCGTAAACAAAACATCAGTTTGACCCTGAAAGGGTGTATTTCAAAACATAATAGACAGCCATTTTCTGTCTCCAGCTTTGACTTAAATGATCTATTACCAAATCCTGAGGAATTGCCAAAACCTATTCTAAAAAAAAAACAAGTTGGGTGACTCACAGACAACTCCAGATAAATACAGTGAAACTTATAAAGATCTCCTTACGGACATAACAAAACCAATCTTTATAGGGAGGTGGTCTTTATATAGAGGTAGATCTGTCATTGCAACCTGGTGGTCCTTATACACAGGTGGTCTCTAAAGCAGGTTTTACTGTATTCTGCTGTTTTTGAAGAAATTCCCCAAAATATGAATGAAATTAAAGAAAATCTTAAATCAATTCAAAAACCTCTGGCAGGTGTTGTAACAAAAGATGACTTGGTCAATGAATTAAAACCCCTTGTTAAAGAACAACAAATGAATATAAAAAATTGAATAACATGAAAAACTATCAATTTAATTGAAAAATTGTAAGGCTCTATGTTTGAGATGGGAGAAAAAAAATTATATATTACAAAAAATCTATATTACAAAAAGAAGTGAAATCTTGTCTCACAAAAATTGAAAAACAAAAAGAAAAAATCGATAAACTAGAAAATCTGAAAGAATCAGATGAACAAAAAATAAATGATCTCGAGCAACACAGTCAAGCAAACAGCATCCGAATATCAGGCTAAACCTGATAAGATAAAAAAGAAGAATATCTGTTCTGGACTGTGAATTAGGGGGATTAAATATTCCAGAGATTTCATCATCCATAATATGCCTCAAATCAATATGGATTAGAAGATACTTGCAGAGAAATGGAAAATGGAAATGTATTTTAGAAGAATATGTTGACATGCCTAAAATAATAAAAAGTGGTTTAGATTATTTTGATATAATTTAATTTTTGTCTAAGACAGCAACTATGATTGGAAGTTGTATTTATCATATTTCTGGATAATATGGTTAGGTTCCTTACACACATCCCATAGGCGTCGGAAGCATATTGAAAGTGGGGGGGCTAAATTTTTGTCTACACACAGCCAGAAGTGGGGGGGCTGAACCAACTTAAAACACACACACGCCAGAAACGTCTTGGGGGCTAAGCCCCGATTTTCAACACCTATGCCGATCGTTGCAAAAAAAGTGGGGGGGCTAAGCCCCCCACTACCCCCCCAGGCTCCGACGCCTATGCATCCAGTACTGAAAATGCTCTCCGGAACTACTTTTTACCTTAAATGCTTTGATGTGATAATAAACATTCACAAATTTAAACAAATGTTCCAGAATGAAGATATTCAAAGTCTTAAAACATCAGAACATGCGAAACAAATAAAATGACATTTAATAATTATAGTTACTTATGTCACCAGATTATTGATTTGACATACTAATGAACTTGGGAAATAATTATTAATTAGGCATTGTTTATCGCCATATCGGTAAACAGGCTAAATATCGTCTGCTTCAGAGTGAATGAAAATTTAATCATTATCGACTAGAACCAATTTTAATATCAGATCAGTGGACGATATTTTCCACTTGAATGAGGAGATTGCATCCGAAGACAATAGTGTGGACTGGGAGACCCTGCAAGGATATCGTTGTAGAGGAAATGGAGCTGGATCAGATATACATGACAGAAGTTAACGCCTTGACCTCCAACAACAAAGCTCTAAAAGAAATTCAAAAGGTGTTTACTGATAAATGTCAACAAACTCAGTAGATCTTGGACAAATTTAAACCAATAACCAGGGCCTGAAATGCTTTAATAGGAACTGGAGGCACTTAGGGATTTGAGACAAAATCAACAAAGAAATCATTAAGGTAGGGAGTGAAGGTCTTCCAAGGTAGAGGCCTAAAAAAAATTCAGTTTATATAATTTTCCATCCATGATATAAAATAAAAGTTAAAATTCTTAGATAGAATATATCACAACATCATAGAATAAATACAGATCAGGACTTGAACCTGAACCTCTCGTGATTCTTCACGAGTGCTCTACATTAAGCTATCTGCATTTCATATATTTTGATGTAATGATAATTTCCTCTCACAAAATTAATTGCACTTAGCTCCTAAAGAAAACAACTCATCTTTTCAGAATGGAGCCTAGCGACTAAGGGTAATGAAATCGACTTGACGTAATTTCTGTGGAGCATCTTGACCAACGACTAGCGAAATTCTACTCAGAGGCAATGCCCAAAACCATCGGACAAGAGAACAGAAAAAATTATGATGGATCAGACCTCAAAATATCACAAAAATGTGATTAAGACCTTAAAATCTGTGATTAACAGGAAGCTGGGAGATCTTGAGGAAGATTTTGATATCGTGCGGAACAGAAAGAAATCGAATGAAATTTTGGATGGAAAGCTTAAAAGCAACTTGAAAGAGAGCTGCCTGAGGCCAATAAAACACAAGGAAATAATTCCAATCAGTTATCTTACAAAAATATCAACTTACCTCTGCGAAATGCAATCCCATTATCCTCAGATTTAGAATATGCTTCATTTTGTCCATCCACTTTGTCACCAGTGACCTTGAATTCCATGAGCAACTGTGACAGGATTCCTTTGTTTTAACATAGATCAAAATGGCGATAAGTATGTGACATTATCACATGAAACAAATCAAAAAAATTGTCAAGGTGACATTGATTGTAAGGAAAATCAAGGCGAGAAGCAAATGTATTTGATTCTAACAGCAGCTCTTGATTGTCCTATCCAATCGTTGAAATACTTTATTTCCAAAGGAGATCCAAACACCATCCGTTTATTCAGTCGCTCTAAAAATTTGGCTTTAGCTTCTCCTGAGAAATGTGATATTTGATATAATAATATTCCACTGAAGTACTATAATTTCACACATTTCATGGCCGATATATGTAAACAGACAGGCTGTGCAACCTACATTGCGCACTGTCTTTGCACTACTGCTATCCAAGGCATGATTTTTCATATAATGCATATGAGTGGTCACAAAAATGAAGTGTCCGTGGGAAGCTATAACCAAGATTACTCGACAGCACAGAAGAAAGTGATGAGCAAAACTCTGGCATCCTTGGCAACTGGAAATTTACCTGCACCAGCCGTCCTACAAGCAACTGTTAGGCCAACCAAAGTGAACATGTGTCATAATAATGCTGTCGTCGCACAAAATCATATAAATGAAGCTCCCAATTCTTCGAATTTCCCTTAAGTTTTCACAATTTGTTGGCTGACTTCCGTCTAACTCTTCATGTACCAACTGTATCTTTCACTTAAATCTAAAAAGATAAATTTTGTTTCCATAAACGGCCCTCTTTACATCTTGTGTCGTCTCCACTGAAACAGTATGGCTGACTTACAGTTTATGTTGGCGGTTGCTAAGTGGAACTGACAGTTGAAGATATATTCTTCCGCTTTAATTGTTATGTTCAGGTGACATTTTTAGTTAAAAATTAAAACTTGAAGCCAATTTATTCTTGTCTTGAATTAAATTATAATGATTAACTTTTACACTTAGCAATGTATTGAGAAATAATATGGTTTGAAGCGGTCACTTTTTTTATAATCTGCGAAGTGAAGCAGATTGTAAAGTGTGCACCGCCTCAAACCGTATTATTTCTCTATACATTGCTAAAGTGTTAAAGTTAATCCTTAAATGATTCAGCATAAAAATAAAAATAAATTTTGGTGTGAGGTTTTAGAATCTGTAAAGATAATTAATGTAAATGTCTTATTTTCCCTTTTAAGTGTATTTCTGTGTCACATTAAAGGCTCAGGGAGACCTATTGCTTTCATCTTTTGTCTGGATTTTGGCAGGAACTACCTTGATATAAAGCTGCATAATGTTTGCATTTTAAAACAGGCTAGGGCCCGTAGGGACTTCAAAAGGGCTATTTAAAAATTTTCTGAGTAAACAGAAAATATCAGTTTTTTATCATCATTTAGACATTTTTTACTTCTTCTCTAATATTGACCACATTTGCCAGGTGGGCGTCTTAAGGCCCTTTGGGCCTCCTGTAACTGTAATTCATTGATCTGTATAAGTATTGCAGCACTAATGGATGTATACACTGCACTTTTAGTATGTCTTTATGTTTTTTGCTGTAATAATTATTAATATTCTGTATGAGAATGGCCGCTCCAATGAATCCTAGAGTCTGCATGCTCAGTATCGTCTTTATGCTTTTTGCTGTATTCAGTTTTCTGTTTAAGTGTCTTAAAATGCACAAATGAATGCAGAATACAGACTGCACATCTGGTATATCTTTATGCTTTTTTTATTCAAAACTTTCGGCCCTGGGCTTTTATCAAGTGAAAGGCAACAATGTCTATATGGCTTACATAGTATCAATTATCAATTGATATTATTACAATATCATGGTCGTCTTTCTCTTGATAAAGGCCAAGGGGCCAAAAATTTGTGAATATTGAGTGGGTTTTCTGTATTTTCTAAAATTATAGACTATAGATAAATCTAGTGTTGGCATGCATTGTACTTGTAGTCAAGAATAGACAAATGCTTTGACAAATGCTATGTCTGTAGACTAGTATTCACAAATACATGTATACGTAGTGTTATAATATAGACTGAACTAACATTACTTGAATTGAATTCACAAATGTTGATTTCCATTGTGTGGACAAAGATAAAACATTGGTTAAATTTATCATACTGTCTATTACATATATTGCATTTGTAGTGTAGAAGGAGGGGCAAAGGACACCTTTTAAAATGGACCCTTTTTGAATGAAAATTTGGGTCACTTCTCTATGTATCATATTACATGTAACCATTACATTTGCATTCATATTAATTTGAATTTTGAGTGTTGTTTTATGCCACACTCAACAATTTTTTAGTTATGTGGTGGCGGCCAGGTTTTTTAATGTTGAAGGAGAGAACCGGAATACATTGTGCCGGGGAAATGACCTCTGGCTTTCCACAAGTAAACTGGCAAACTTTCTCACCAACATTAGCTTAGGTTCCAGCAGCACTCGAGCCTGCACTGACAGGAAGTGAAAAACTTCATGATTTAAAGTGTGATGCACTAACCACTCAGCCACAGAGGCACCTGTGTTCATATTAAAATCAAATTATGACACAATCTGAAGTAAGATTTCGTAGCTTTATTACGTTTACTATAACAATAGGTAAGACAATACAACATGATGTGATGTCAGTTTTGTTTACTCTTACAATGGGTAAAAATATAGTACAATATAATTGGGTGTCAATTTTCTTATAACTGTTTATGTATTTTACATTATGCTTTAACATAAAAATGTAATGGTCCCATATGTTTCTTTGTTTGCATGTAGTACGAGCGTGAAAATTGAAAAAAAAAAAACTTTCAGTGGGTCCCCACCAGAAGTAAGACAGTGTTGAGTGATATTCATGATGACCTTAGATAAGAAAGTTCAAAGACATGCCAAGTTGTTTGTTTTAATCAGTAACATCATGATGGATTCAAAAGAGAAGACAGGACAACCTGTCATAAATACAAAAGTGCAAAATGACGAAAAAGAAAAGAGACTAAGTCAGTAAATAAACCAGAGCAACTCATGCCAAATATACCAAACACAAGAAAACGAAAATGAAGAGATTATGTCCATAAGTAAACCATAGTGAGCATTTAGGATAAAAAAAAATGGGGGCCTCTGTGGTCAAGTGGTTAGAGCATCATGCTTTGAACCATGAAGTCTCTCACTTCCTGTCAGCGCTAGTTCGAGTCCCCCTGGAACCTAAGCTGATTTTTGTGAGAAAGTTTGCCAGTTTGCTTACAGAAGGCTGGTGGTCTCTTCCTGGGTACATAGTAACCAGGTTCTCTCTGGCAGTGGCACCAATAAAAATGGGCTGCCACCATATAGCTGAAAAATTATTGAGTGTGGCATAAAACTTTTTTTTTTTTTTTTTTTAAAAAAAGGGTGTTGGATTGATTTAGAAGTGAACTGAGTCTGTAAACGCACCAATAATTAGGTGCCTTATTTTGCATTTCTTCTCAATAGACCTATAAATTATATAGCTATTATTGTATTGTGTAGTCGTTGTTTACCAAACTGGTTGGAGAAAACAGTTGCTTGTTTTTTCTTCTAAATTTTTCAAGTAGGAAATGTTTAAAGTATTGCAGTCTTCAGAATCTTCTATAACTAATTAGGGGCATCTGTATCATGTTGTTTTTATCACTTCCTGACCAATAGTACTTTGTGTTCTGTAATTTTGTATAGTATGTCTAAAAATAGTGTGTGTACATCTGAAAACTTGTTTTTACAGTTTAAAGTCGAACTTGTATATAAAGGCCAAAAGAACAGGCAAAAGTAGCCATTATAGACAGGTTGCCTTAATGATGAGGTTTTTTCATTATAAAAAGTCAACACATGTTATGTTTAAATGACCTTAACAGAGGTGACATTTAATACAAATTTTACTGTATCTTGTTATCCAAAATGAGTAGGTCATGGGGCTTTTATAATCAATAAGACTTAATATTTTATCCAACTGCTTGAAAACATTAACATTGAAGTGAATTTTTATTCAACTTTGTCGGACTACTGATAGTCTATTTCTCTATTGTAATTGTTTAAAGCATTTACTATTGCAACAGTACTATTGGAGGATACATTATTGTGATGCATTGATAGTTTGATGTATTGTTTCTTCTGTTTTATGGATGTAAAAATTGTAAGATGTCCTTCGTTTGTTTATATTTGAAGTGCACCACCATTTGTTTCAAGATCTAGTTCAGCAACACCACCCCCTAAAGCTGAGAAAAATGGCAAAACAGAAACAGAAATAATACAGGAAATACCAGACAGTACTAGTGGTGAGTTTGTACATCCTATACCTCTATAAGCCTCTCACATCAGCCTCTGTTCTCAATATGTTTGTCCATTTTCTACCTTTATCAACCTCTCACATCATCCTCTGTTCTTGGTAAGTTTGTAACTTCTCTACCTCTGTCACTCTCTCACATCAGCCTCTGTTTTGGCATGTTTGTACATCCTCTACCTCTATCAACTTCTCACATCACCTCTGTTATTGGCATGTTTATACATTCTCTACTGTGATCAACCTCTCACATCAACCTCCATTCTTAGCATGTTTGTTCATCCTTTACCTTTATCAACCTCTCACATCACCTTATGTTCTTGGCATGTTTGTTCATCCTCTACCTTTATGAATCTTTCACATGACCCTCTAAGTGAGGTCAGTCTGATCAACCTCTACCTCTATAAACCTTCACATCATACCCAATCTATATGATGTGTGCATCATCTACTTCTGTTAACCTTTTACACTACCGTCTGTGTCTGTTCAGTCTTTACACCCTCTAACTCAATCATCCTTTAACATAACACTTAAGTCTGGTCAGTCTGTACATCCTCTACCTCTGTTATCTTTTACATAATCCTTTACCTGTCTGATGTGGTTGTGCATCCTGTACCTTTTTCAACCTTTCACATCACCTTCCATCTGTCTGGTGAATTTGTACATCTAATATATCAACTGTTCACATTTGTGTATCCTCTATCCTTATCAAACTTTCACATCACCCTCTGAGTCTGTTCAATTTGTACATCCTTTTCCTCTATTAACGTTTCACATTATCCTGGACCTGTCTGATGTGGTTGTGCATAATCTACCTCTTTCAACCTTTAACACTGCCTTCAGTCTGTCAGATGAGTTTGTAAACCTCTTCCTCTATCAAACTTCACATCACCCTTCCCCTGTCATTGTGATTGTACATCTAACTCTATTAATTTATTTCTATCAACCTTTCACACCACCCTTCACATCTGGTAAGTCTATGCATCCTTTCAACCTTTAAGATCACTTTATGAGTATGTTTGTCTATGAATCTTCTAAATCCATCAACATTTCACATCACCCCCCATCTGTCTGATGTGTTTGTGCTTCTTCTACCTCTAACAACCTTTCATATCACACTCTGATTCTGATCAGTCTCTACACCCTCTAACTAACGAACATTCTTTTTAAACTCCATAAATCAAATACATTATTGAGAGTTAGATAAATTTGATGCATAATTCGAGTTTGAGTACCAACTCTAATATCGGTTATTATCTGTCTATTTAGTGATGTCAGATAGACTATCATAATTTGTTCTTCCTTGGGTATCTACTTCCAATTTCCATGTCAAATACATGTTATTGAGAAGTAGTAGTTGATAAATTTGCATCTACCTCACTTGAAATAATCACACTTCTTTGAAGAAGAGCATAAACGCTAACTCATATGTCTGTTCTAAGTATGACTACATTTTATATGTTATACTGTCAGAACTTTTCTTCATAATGCGATCAATAAAAAGAAAAAGTTCCAAGTGTTATTCGTCACCAGTACATTCTATATCATCTGCTTGTTCAGTTTCATGAAAAATTATATGACCATTTTGGTATCATACTTCTTCTCAGCTCCTAGTCTCAAGTCTTGATATCAGTCCTGAGGCTGATATCGGGAATCTCAGGCTAAGAAGGAGTATGGTATCAAAATGTTCATATGACAATCTCTATATATTTATTCTATAAATCGCAATGTCAGTCACTTCCTATTTCTCCTACAAAGGAAACATCACCAAGATAGAAGTGCACTCAAAGCCACCATGAGGACATTATGCCCACTTTATTTTCTAAGTTCAGGATGTCACTCTGTCACTGTCTTAATCCTTGTATATCAATTTGTTGTTGTCATTAGCCTCCTTTTACCTTTGGTGTATATCTGTATTTTTTTTTTTTTCATTTTACTTCTAGGAAAGTCTTCAAATGAAAAACTATTTGAAGAGCCAGCCACATGGTGAAGTCTAGGATTGATTTATGAAAGTGAACAATGAAAAATGGACAAATACATTCAAAAAGCAGAAGAATGAATAAGAAAGGAATAAATCATTACCTGTAGACACTAACAGCATAATATTGATAACAAAAGTTCAAGTGGTGCAGGCTACGAACCTCAGAGTGGGTGATTAACTGCAGTGTTAATTCAAAATGTTTCATAAAAGTGATGCAAGGCAGTCAGAAAATATTATTTCATCTAATAGGATAAAGCAAGTCCGTATACTTGGCTGTTGTCAGTTGAAAGCTGAATAAATAGAAATTAGATTTCTTTCTTGGTTTATTTCGTTCTATTACATAACGCTTCAAACCATGAATTCTCTCACCTTCTAGTCAGCGCAATTACAAATCACACTGGAACTTAGGCTGATTGTTGTGAGAAAGTTTGCCAATTTACTTGCAGATGGCTGGTGTTCTTTTCGTGGGTACATTGTACCCAGGTTCTCTTCTTCACCACTAAAACTTGCCACCACGATATGACCAAAACATTGCTGAGTGTGGCGTAAAATAACATTGAAAGATTCAGAGGCATGCTGTTTTTGTTTACTATTTGATTTTCACTTACAAACTCTTTCAACCCTACAGACCACAATAGACTGGTCTTAGACCATAGAAGAGTGTACCACTCAGATACTCCGGGGTGAAAAGGCTAATTTAAAAATTGAAAACACTCCTCTTTGTCATTTTGGGTAATCTCTGAAATAAAGATTCAACAATTTCTTATGGTATGTGCAGAAGAGGTCAACAGATGTGTTCTTTTTTATGATACCCGGTACTTGAAACTAAGGTGTCGTGTTGCAGAAAGAGTGGCATGTAAAAAAAAAAAACCCAACTACATTAACGCCAGTCCATAGCATAGGCCAAAATTTGTAGCGTATCACCAAAAGCTGGTGACATCTCCACATAAGAGAAAAATTTTTAGTTGGATGTAAACCAACAATCAAGCAAACGAATAAACAAAAAAGCCAACAGATGTGAAAGGATTATTGTTAGGATAATAGCTTGAGTGAGCTTAATATAAATCTTTAAAAAAAATTGAAATATGATTAGTAAACATCAAACATGAATTGCTTTCCACTTTGACTGATTTCTCATACAATTTGAAAGCTTTGAAACCATCAATTTCATTGCTTTGGAATTATTTAGATTGAGTTGAAATTTGATTAGGTTCACTGATGTCATTCAAGAGTGTTACTACTTAAAACAGAAAATCATTAAATTTCAGGAGTTAACAATATGTTAGGCAATGCCATGTCTCAGATAATCATAAATGTATTAATTATCATTGGATTCATTTGGGATAACTCAGCATCTCTAAAGCTCACAACACAGGTTTTCTTAAATGTCGGAAGGTTAGTATATAGATAGATTCACATGCTATATGGAATGAGTATTAATGGTTGATGCTGATATATTTCCACACACTAAGGTAGAGTTGGAATTGAATTGGACATATATATTTTCACATGACAAGGTAGAATTGGTATCAAAGGTAAATAAAATTTTTTTACATGACAAATTAGAATTGTTATTAAACATATATTCATATATATCCTCACATGACAAATTAGAATTGGTGTTAACGTTAGATTCATATATATTTTCACATGAAAAGTTAGAATTGGTATCAAAGGTAGATTTATATATATGTTCACATAATGAGGTAGAATTGACCTTTATCCAAATGTCTGACTGTGGGTTACCATGTGCATTATTTGAAGTCATATGATTGTGATGTAAAAGCACACAAATGTTTAACATTTCATTTGATTGTGCCTTCAAAAGATGCCATGTATGGCCTTTTGAAAAAGCTCATTTGATATTGCAGGTAGTTACTGATAAATTTTCACATTACAAGGTAGAATCTGTATCAAAGACATGACCAATTACCAATGAAAAATGTCCCATTTCTCATATCCAAAATGAAAAAATAAAGTATTTTCAAACAAGTGTCTCGAATTAAGTTTTTCTGTTTTAGCCACAACATTGTATATTTTTCCAATTTTCAAACCCTGAACCCGGAACAGAAGAGGAAGAAAAATCCATGGAAGGTATTTATTGATATATTTAGAATGAGAAGGTACCTCCATGACCACTGAAAAACCTCGAGGTTTCCTGACTTTCACATCTAAAAGAGTCATTATGGCTAATAAGGTCAGGTCAAATTAAGAAAGGTATTAAATTTATGACCATGGTTTTTCTCCAGTGTCAGATAAGTATTAGATTTATGACCAGGGTTGTTCTCCAGTGTCAGATAATATTAATTTTATGACCACGGTTTTTCTCCAATGTCAGATAAGTATTAGATTTATGACCATTGGCTTTTACAGTGTCAGATAAGTTCCAGATTTATGATCAAGATTTTTTTCCCAATGTCAGATAAGTATTAGATTTATGACCACGGTTTTTTCCAGTGTCAGATACTATTAGATTTATGACCAGGGTTGTTCTACAGTGTCTGATAAGTTTTAGATTTATGATCAAGATTTTTTTCCCAAGTGCCAGATAAGTGTTAGATTTATTACCAGGGTTGTTCTTCGTTGTTAGATAATATTAGACTTATGACCAGGGTTGTTCTCCAGTGTCAGATAAGTATTAGATTTATGACTAAGGTTGTACTCCAGTGTCAGATAAATATCAGATTTATGACCAGGGTTTTTCTCCATATCAATGTACATGTAGAGTAATCACAGTGAGTGACTGAGAAATATTTCCTCATACTTATGTCTTTTCACATACAGGGAAACTTGTATATAACAACCTCCTTAGGGACACAAGAAAACAAGACTTTATAGGGAGATTGTCTTTATATAGAGGTTGATTTGTACACAAATGGTACAATTGTGGATAGCAAAAGATGTGTTTGTGACCTGATGGTCTCTATACACAGGTGGTCGCTAAAGCAGTAAAACGTAATATGTTAAGCATTAGCTGTAAGGGAAAAACTGTAGTCTAGGTTAATTTATGCTACCAGTGTCAACAGGTAACAGGTGAAAGTTGGCAAAATACCAGACAAGCGAAACCAGGATGTAATTGAAAAGGAAACAAATGTAGAACATTCCAACATAGTTATTTCAGATAACCTATAGAAACTATTACATCACATTTATAACGTTTAAGCCAAATGTTTGTGTATAACTACTATTTATTGCACTTGGAAATTAATCTAAAATGTTTGTTGCCTTCATAAATATAAAATCTCAGAAACCAATAAATAAATATTCAGGATGTGCAGGATACATTGTACAAGAGTGATGTATCTACATGAAAGTGAATTATAAAAACGTAAGCAGGATTATGTCATACTTTTATCAGTTGATTGAAATGTATTAGTTTGCAACCAATGAGATTGCTGCCCTTCGGTATTCCTTAAAGTACATTTAGTTGGATTATGTTTTTAAAATATATAAATTTGGAACATCTTTTCTCTATTTGTGTAACATTTGAAATTAGACATTCAACAGATGTCTCAATTTTTATACCCCCTGCATCAAAGTTTGGGGTATAGTGGAATCAGCTTGTCTGTCTGTAGGCACAAATTTGTACTTCCTACTCCCCCCAGGTTTACGTATGGTTTTTGATGAAATTTTGTACACATGTCACATAACATAATCTTGTGTCTCTGCGAAAACCATATTGTTTCGTTGTCCTTTACCTGCCCCCTATATTATGATAAGACGTGGCCAATACCATAGAAAAGCAATATAATGTCTATTTCCTCAAAACCGTCGACTTTTTATATAGGGATTTGCATTTAAAAGTTGTACAGCCTGAACTAAAGATTAATTTTTGGACTTGGAAATTTGTTGGCCCCCAGCCCCGGGTATTATGGGCAGGGCCAAAACCGTTGAAAAGCAATATCATGTCTATTTCTTTAAAAAACTGTCAACATTTTGTATAGACATATGCGTTTTAAAGTTGTAGGGACTGAAGCAGAGATTATCTTAGACTTGGAAATTTTTAGTCTCCATACCCGGGCCATTATGGGCGAGACCAAACCATAGGAAATTAATATAATCGCCATTTCCTAAAAAGAAAACCGTTGACTTTTTGTATATGCATATGTATCCCAAAGTTTTATGGACTGAAGAAAACATTGTTTTGGACTTAGTAATTTGTTAGTTTTTGTACAGATATATGCATTTGAAAATTGTAGGGACTGAATGAGAAACAAAGATTTTTTTGGACTTAGAAATTTGTTGGACCCCACCCCTGGGACACAATGGGCGGCGCCAAAACAGTAGAAAAGCAATATAATGTCTATTTCGTGAAAAAAAACATCGAGGTTTTGTATAAATAAATGCATTTGAAAATTGTAGGGACTAAATCGGAAATTATTTTGGACTTGTAAATTTGGTAGTCCCAACCTATTAGGCCACTGTGGACAGAGCCAAAAGCATAGAAATGCAATATAATGCCCTCTTAAACCATAAACATTTTATAGGTATAACCCCTACAGTGACATCTAACAGCCGGAATGCGAGGGTATTAGATAGCCCATAGGAGACAGCTCTAGCTTTTTTTCTGAATATTTGGTACTTGACTACATTCTTGTGTCGTAGAGTCCAAAACAGGTGCACTTGTATAGTCCTGAAAAGTTAAGTCATATCTGAAACCAAGAACAAAATGCAACAGAAAATGTTTTTGCTCTATTTTAGTAAAGGGAACTCCACTAATTGTGAAGGTATTTCCGAATGATTTTCGATGTTTCCAGGTAATAGCCTCTTAAGTATGCAACAGAATTAAATGTTATTTGAATTTCAGATAGCTTTACTCTTAATTCAATTACAGATGTAAATTTTAGAATAGATTCTATTCATAAATGCTATATCAAGAGAGTTGAATACCCACTTAATCGACCCATGATATTACATTGAAGAAAATATAATTCTGAACGATTCAAATATTAAGCTTTCAGGAGTATTTGATTAATGGATAAAGTTTAATCAAAATCGATATAAATTGTTTTCAGTCATTTAACTAGAATGCTATTAACCAAACTTTATTTAAAGATGAATCAGTTCCAGTTCCAGCAAGTTTATATCACCCACTGGCCCAGCCATTTCCCTAGCATGGAAAAACGAAGGAAGATATCGGCGGGGCGGTAAATTACAAATAATTCAAACTTAAAATGGTTTTTCTCGGACTTTTTGGCGGTAAATTACAAATAATTCAAACTTAAAATGGTTATTTCTGGTATCTTATGCTGATACGTCTTCACAATGCATAGTCTGTATATATGGATTCTAAATGGCGCAATAGAAAATCGTTCGGATTTATCTTTTATTTGGAAGCTTGACCAATACTGAAAATTATATCCAAAACTCGTAATATCTGAAACTGGGAAAGCCGTTAATTAGCATAATTCCAATATGACAGCCAAACGTTTTAGTTGCACTTGGTGAAATTAACACATCTTCCCCAGAACAATAATGGAATCTACTTAAAATCAATAACATAGACTAGCCCAAATGTGTCGTTAATGGCGAATGGGTTCATGTTGAACCTAGAATACATTGCAGCAGGTTTTTTTTTTAATTTATCAAACACTGACATGTGGAAAGGTGAAAATTAGAATAATTTCAACATAGCTATCATTGTCAGCATTAAGCTATACTTTTATTCCTTAATTCCTCATTAACGCATCAGAAATGTCCAAAAATCTGTGCGGTGCCGGAGTTTGGATATGATGTTCTGTAGATGCTCTTAACAAAATAGAGCAAAACAACTGTTGCAATTTGTTGTGTGTTTAACATTAAATTCACTGGATTAGTATGCATTCCTGTCTTGAAGCATCTATTGATATATTATCACAGAAAAGGGTGTGTGTAACGATAATATATCTTTAAGTACAAGTTTATAACTGTAACTATGCTATAGTCATGATAATAATCTAGGTGTATACACTTAAAATCCGCTTATCAATGTGGCAAGTTCTATGGCCTAACCTTTATGTTAATGTTTTAAAAACTGTTGTAGGTTTTTAAATTTGAACTTCAGATTCATGTTTATAAAAGAATATGTTCTCAACCTTAATTCTCGTGTTTACAACAATGATTAGGTTCTGAAACTTATTTCCTGCCGGTTCACATTTATTACGGTGTCGTAAGTTCTGTTACTTGATCTCTTGTATATTATATGGGTTCATGTTTACAATTATGGTTATCGTACTAATTTCTGTACCCTGTGCTCTTGAAGTTTTTTAAATTTGATCTACAGATTCGTGTTTTTCCAGTGTTATTATATGCCCTGAAAATTGTTCTCTTGGTATATATCTACAGCATTGTTTACAGCAGTGTTGTAAGATCCGTCATCTCTGTATCCATGTTTACAGCAGTGTTGTAAGATCTGTCATCTCTGTATCCATGTTTACAGCAGTGTTGTAAGATCCGTCATCTCTGTATCCATGTTTACAGCAGTGTTGTAAGATCCGTCATCTCTGTATCCATGTTTACAGCAGTGTTGTAAGATCTGTCATCTATGTATCCATGTTTACAGCAGTGTTGTAAGATCTGTCATCTCTGTATCCATGTTTACAGCAGTGTTGTAAGATCCGTCATCTCTGTATCCATGTTTACAGCAGTGTTGTAAGTTCTGTCAACCAATATCCATATACATGATAACAGCTGTATTGTATGTTTTCCATATACAAACATTATTGTAGTATAGTATAGTGGCGCTCATCGTTCATGGATGTAACTGTAGAGGGGCCTTCATATAGTGCCACTGTAATGTTGTGCATCCTACTGGTAATGGCTTTAAAAAAGGGGGAAATATCTTATATTCCATTTTTTTGTGTGAAAATAAGGTAAGATCCAGTGTGGTATTCATATAAAAAGTTTTACGAAAAAAACCCGAAAAACATTCAAATTTCACAAATTTTCGGTTACTTGGCCTTTATCAAGTGAAAGACGACAATATGTATATCAGTTACATAGTATTAAGTCTGCACAATACAAAGCTCCAGTGCAAATATCATCTTAATTTATGGTTATCGTACTAATTCAGAGATTCCATAATTCAGAGACGAATGATCTTACACAAAACAAATTTTGCACTGGAGCTTCGTATTGTGCATATGATATATTGGGATTTTAGAATTTATTTGCTCGTGTATGTCTCTTTTTTGTTATTGTATATGAACCTTAATAGTCAAAGGGGCAACTTTTCTTTTTTAAAAAATCACTTTTTTAACTAGGATTCCCTACATCCCGAAGGCTATTTGATGGATTGTGATATTCTAATTTTCGTTACATGCATATCATAACCCATCAACATAAAGTATTTACATTGCCTTGTCCTCGATTTTCGACCTATACTGAGGTCACAGCAGAAATTTGTTTATATTGTATTTTCGTACTGTACTAACATGCAGAATGATGCTTGGCCGTTAAAATTATTGCTCTCAAAATAAGTTGTCATCTTTTGTTGCCTGCCCGAAGAAAAGTTTCCTAGTTTGCTCAGATGCTCGAACTTTTTTAAACTTCAATTACGAATTTATTTAAATTTGAGAATATATTCAAATCCAGTGTTTTTAATCGCGCTAGACGTGATATCACATGGAGACTGATTGACAATTTGTTTTGAATCAGACTTTTTTTTCACAATCTTTTGATGATTTGATATTTAATTTAAAAATACAAAAATTTGTTTTCCCTTTGCATATAATTTTGACGGCTGTTTGTAGATGTGTTTATTTCTGGTTAGGACTTTGTGTAACATGGTTAACGACAAAAATATATCGGGTAATGTTTATGTACAGAACCTCGGTTTATAGGACTTGGTAATTCATATAGTGACCACTGGGTGGCATGACCACATTCGTTCCTATCATAACATAAATGTTGACATACCCAATATCTACCCATTTCCTTTATTCTTTGTTTTTAAAATGGAGATTTATTTGTACCTATAAAAATAATCAGTTGCACGTCATTTATTTGAGACATCAGTCATATTATTTTTCGATAATTCGATTGGATCCTTGTCATGACAAAGTGAATCCCAAGAAAAAAAACTCAATTTGTGTCCTTAAAATGACGAAAGTTCAATAACTAGAAACGTTTGTAGTTAGTAAAATCGCTTCTTTTGACTTTTGACTCCTATGAAACGACCAAGGAAAATCACTAAGATATTTAATAGATATCTTAAACATTTAAAGTAATCTGTTTCTTTGATATTTGATTGATATCATATGACTCAATTGCACATAGTAATAAACATAAATGTTAACTAAAAATAATCATGATGAATTGTAAATTTATTAGAATAATTCATTGAATTATGTTCAAGTCTGATCACCAACGACATTGGAATCACCAGATTTACTGTCAATTGGTTCTATGCTATATTTAGAAGTCTCCAGTTTCATGATTTGTTCTGGTTATCAGAGCGTCAAATATCAACTTTTTGTCTATGCAGATCAATTTATTTTTTTTCAGCTATGATCTTTTATGAAGTACTTGTATGGTGTGAAAAAATGCTCTTTATTATTATTATTTTATTGTATAGTTCTGCCGTTAAAGTCTTAAATAAAACAACAACTGTACTGTGAATATTACTGTTTATATTCTCTTTGACAAATGTTATTATCATTAGTGCTAGAAGTGGTAGACTAATAGTAGGGTAGTGATACTAGAAGTAGAGTAGTAAAAGTAGTATCAGTAGTAAAAGTAGTGGTAGTAGTAGCAGAATTTTAGGGTGATACTACTAGTTGCAGTATATTAGTAGTAGAAGTGGTGGTAATAGTAGTAGAAGTGGTGGTAGTAGTAGTAGAAGTGGTGGTAGTAGTAGTAGCAATAGAAATTGGTTGAACTAGAATGCGTAGAAGTAGCATAACCTAGTAAAAGTAAACGTATTAGTAAGTAGTAGATGTAGTAAGGTGGTGGTACTAGTAGAAGTATTTGTAGTGGTGGTTGTAGTAGTTGTAGTGGTGGTGGTAGTAGTAGAAGTGGTGGTGGTAGTAGTAGAAGTGGTGGTGGTAGTAGTAATAGTATAGTAGTAGCAGAAGCAGTGGGATGGTGGTATTAGTAAAGCTTTTGTATTAGTGGTGGTAGTAGTAGTAGAAGTTGTAGCGGTAGAAGTAATATTATTGTAGTAGCAGAAACAGTAGTATTAGCACTAACCTAGTTGTAGTAGAAGTGATAGTAGTGTTGTTGTTGATAAGACGTTTGAAATGGTTTAAAATAATTTTCAAAATTATGCTAAAATGATTTTACAAACAAGACTCTTCCGATCTGAAGACATCAATATATGCAAATATTCAGGCATTGTCGAAATTATAGTCACACATGGTGTAGTTGTGATAACGTGTTTTGTAACACCGAGTGTTCGCTGGCACGGTGAATGCTGATCATATGGGATATAGGATTATTGTCAAACGTGTCATCCCCGTCAATCAGTGATGTGGTGTAATGTATCACACGATATACATACATACACTAATACATACATACATTAATACATACATACATTAATACATACATACATTTATACATACACGTTAATACATAATTGCATGAATACATACATACACACATACATACATACATACATACATACATACACATGCACACACACATACATACATACACACATACAAACATACACACATACATACATACATACACAAACACATGCATACATATATACATACATACACATATACATACATACACACATACATACATACACACATATACATACACACATACATACAAAAATACACACATACATACATACACACACATACAAACATACATACATACATATATACACTCATACATGACATGACAAGGTATTTGTAGAATTGATATTGAAGACAGATATAAGGGATCCGGTTTCTGATCCCACATTGGCATGTAAACCCTTTTCTTCAAATTTTATATTTGCTTTTATATATATATATATATATATATATATATATATATATATATATATATATATATATATATATATATATATATATATATATATATATATTACGATCGTGTAAACCTTTCTGGGTTTTTTTTTAATTCACATGAATATTAAAAAGCTTGTAAAACTTAACAACACTGCATGGGTAGGTACTTGTTAAAATTGAATTTATTACCTTTTATTTACACAACTCGCTTGTAAATTTATCTTAAACATCTGTCACCATTCGTTTGACGTTGAAATTTGAAATACAGGTAAAATAGTACGAGCCACCCACTGTAAAATATTTTGTCTGATGCAAAGGAGTTTTCTAGAATGTGACAACTGTATGTCAACGTGCTAGACTTGCTTGTTGGTAAGTTGTAGTTTTATTATAGATTTCTCCATGTTATTTTATATGTATTTCACGAACTACGTACACCAGATTATATTGACAACTTCCGTGTTTCTAGAAAATATGGTAACTTCACTACTGTATTTTGTATTCTGCTAACTAAATGATATATATATATATATATATATATATATATATATATATATATATATATTATATATATATATATATATATATATATATATATATATATATATATATATATATATACCTGTTATAACTATTTTTTTACGGGGAGATGATGTGTAAATATTTCACTGAAATTATATAACCGACAATGATAGGATTGAATAAAATTTGTTTTAAAAGTTTAAAAAGTTGTATATACTTTGAAATGAAATGTCCCAAATACAGGGTTTTCAGGTTTAATCATTTGATAACTGAATTGTACTATTGATTTTTTCTATATGAGTAATCATATACCGGATTTATATAGAAATATTTGTTTGTATTGTTGATATTGTGCTAACTTTTTAAAACTGCTATTAACCAAATAGTTCCGTGTTCACGAAAACATTTAAGCTCATGTATTATATATATACACTCTGATTTATCGCTAACGATACAGATTAGATCTATTTAACTTCTTACAAGTTTTAACTCTCAAAGTAGTAAAGGTTAGTAACTTATCAAAATCATTGTTGTTTGATGATGATGATGATGATGATGATGATGATGATGATGTTGTTGTTGTTGTTGTTGTTGATGATGATGATGATGATGATGATGATGGCGGCGGTGTGTAAGAAGGGATAACGATTTTCCACTTGATTGGTCGACAAAACGCTCCCTTTTATCGCTCATTGAAGAGAGGGTGAATGACAAATAACTTGCCCCATATGAAGTAATTACTTACCCTTGACAGAAGAATACTCAAACATATCATGCAAAAAGTCACAGTAAATCTGAAAACCAGAAGCATTGAGTATAAAGATATTTCTGTATAACCTTAATTCCGTTTTATGAAATATTCTAACTTGTATCAATCTAAAATATATTTCATTTTATATGAATAACTAGCTTTTTAGAGCACTATGTGTTTGCTTGACCAATCTCAAACATTTTGACAATAAGTGTACATGAAACCTTTATTGATGCGTTCATGTTTTGTCGGATATATAATTTTGTTAAACTTTAATCTGATAATTGACATAAGCCTGAAATGTTCGATTAACACCCACACGGCATACACAATTAAGGTTTTTGTATCTCCATGATTTTTAAGAAAAGTACGCTTAATATTATCACTATCTGCCAGATCTGATTTATAAGATGAAACATATTTACATTGATATAGTATAATGCGTGTAGCCGTGTACTTTACAAGTAAGATGGGTGATAAGATATAAAAATAATCCATTTGAATGGAAAAATTACATCACTAGCCCGGCATTTTGTCATACACCTGGGTTAACTTTTGACGTCACCAAAATATATAACATTAAAGATAAGTGCATGTGTACTTAGATTATCGTATCTTTTTACAATCTTCTTTACTAACTAAAAGATATTGAAAATGTGTTCAAAGATGTCTTTATTTTGCCCTATGCCCTCTTTCCGTAAATTTAAACATTTATTTAACGAAGTTGTCTTTCCGTAATTTTAAACATTTATTTAATGATAACTTTTCTATATCGAATCCTAGATGTCACGTTAGAATACCTGTTATCAAATGATATACACGAAGTTTTAATAAGAATATTCAATGTGAATTTCAGTAACTGATATGGAAGGACGTGTACATACTATAGGCGTTGTCTTAGTGCTATGACGTCCATTTCTTCACAAAAGGAACAACATCCGTCTCAATCTCTTACACAGAGTTGTTGGTCCTTGCTCTCCTCAACAACAGGAGTGCAAAGACCGACAACTCTGTGTAAAAGATTGCATCCATGTAGATTCCATTTAGTTTAATCACTGATTAATTGCTTACAAAATTGTGCTGTTGAATGTACAATGCTTAATGCCTTTGTTAATAAGGTTGGAATTATCGTATATTTGTGAAGTTTGAAGTCTTGGTTACTGATTTAATCTTCAATTTTTGTCCTTGATCAAAGATAGATTCTTGTGTATAGATAACTTTGCATTTATGAAGTTTGTAATTTGCCATGATCATTGTCATCGATACATGATAGAAGATAGAACGCGGTTATGAAAGGTTTGAACATTTTTAGTAAAAAAATGAATCAACATGATGTTCTTGGATCTATATAATCGTCATATCCAAATACCAGAGATTTAACAAATAGTCCGCCAATTCAACACCTAATCGTACTTAAACTGTGCTACGCCAAGATTAATACATATACTAAGGTCAATAACTCTTGTACGTAATTTGATAGGTAACATTTCGTGAATGTTAAGCTCCTCAAGTGAACCAGAATATACCAATATTGAGAGACATTTACAGTCCAGTCCACATATTGTAAAATTGATAATTTTTTTTTTCAAATATATGTTTCTTCAAATTTTCAATGAAAATGAAATAATACAGAATTGTTTATATCAAAACAGAACATACAGTGGACTAGTAATAAACAGCTTCTCCGGTTTATAAAGTACGTTTAAATTGTCCATGCCATTGAATAATATTAAATAATCTTGTAAGAATGAGTTTTAGATAATAAAAAGAAACTTTACATTTCAATTACGATAGTGACTAGGTTCATTTTCTGTCCCTTGCTGATATATCTAAACAACATGCTATATTTTAGCCATTTTTCAAATATTTGATGAAACCCAATCATAATATTTTTCTATTGTATGCGTCTAAAAAGTTTCATTATTTATTATTCGTAAAGCATTATAAGTGTGCGCGCGTGTGTGTGTGTGTGTGTGTTAGTGTGTGTGTGTGTGTGTGTGTGTGTGTGTGTGTGTGTGTGTGTGTGTGTGTGTGTGTGACCAAATTACTATTATAATGCGTGTTTTTTCTAGTATTTTTCTTGTCATTTCATGGTTTTATTCGACTCAGGAATCAGGTGATAAAATAATTACCCTAGCCTTGGTAATACCACAATCAAGTTATATTTAGAGTTTAAGAATTCTTTAAAAATAAGTCATATATATCCCTATACAAGTGTCATTACAAATAGTCTGGCATTTTTATAGCCATTTCTGAGTCTTTAATGAGATGCATTATGTTTTGCATAATTTAGTGTTTTTGTTAGCGATAGTTATCTGCAATCTGATATCTCCCTCATTGTTGTCTTAACGCAATTTAGCGTGTAAGTAGAATAATTTTACAAAAGACAAATTCTTAATCTTCACACTCTAACAATAATTGCAATTCGTGCTGACCTATCAATGTCTATTGTACCTCTGATAACGATAGTCTTTGTTTTTTATATAAAACCCAACGATTTAGGTTGTAAACCAAATAGAATGTGTGGTCATGCTGAATACTGAGTTAGACTTATTTTGTCATTTGATCAATGTGACATTTGGAAGGATAATTAAATCTGTTATTACTTTCGTTATGTTGTTTTTTCTTTCAATGAATTTAATTGAAACTGATAGAGAAAGGTTTTGTGAATTAGTGCATTAATAGTTGTAGCAGTAAACTTATAGTGTTATTACATAATGTTGTATTATTTTGCAAATATGGTACAAACTAAAATACTGAAATACAAAATGACCGCAGATATATATATATAAACTATAAGATATGGTTACTCATATCATGGTGAATTTATATGGTATCGAACTTGAAACTCATTTCAAGGTTAGAAAATGCACTAAGAAAAGTGGGGAATTGTTACATCGTTCTTTACTGTAGTTGTCACTTTAGGTCTGCGCAGGTTCAAGCTATACCAGAACTTGCGCTGATTTTTGTGAGAAAGTTTGTCAGTTTACTTACCGGTGGTCTCTTCCCAGGTGCGTTGTAACCGGGTTCTCTCCAATACCAGTAAAACCTGGCCGCCACCATATAACTGAAAAATCATTGAGAGTGGCGTAAAACAATATACAAAATTTAACCATTCGGCCACGGAACACATTCATATTCAGAGAAATACATGACTAATGAGGAGCACTTATAGAAAGTACTTTAATTCAGTACTTGACACGATGTCTTCTGTTACCAATGATTTGATATGACAAGCAGATATGTAGGGCGTGTTCAACATATGAACATTTCATATACAGATGTAAACTACTCACTGGCAAATTATTGACACAGGGATATCGAAAACCGCGTTTGATGTCAACGTTCCGCAAATTTTACGATCGGCATAATAGTCTTGTTTGTACTCTGGTTCACTTGCTGAAATGTTGAGTTGCCTTTCCATTGGCGGTTGTTGAGACGGCTGTAACAATTGTGACGAGGATTCGTTTCTCCCGTATTTCATTTGGACTTGACTATGGATTCACGGCGGGTGTGACCGGTCTACAGGGGATGCTTGCTCCTACGCCAGGTCTCACCTCTTGGTTTCCAGGGGTCCATGTTTGTCCATTTTGCCGGATTTGTATCTGTAAATCAATTGTCATAGTATAAGTGAAAAAAAAACGTTAGATGATGAAGTCCTTTGGCAGGATAAACTACATTTTACACATAACGATCTTTCGATTCAGTTTTCATTTGATCACTATCACTGTTAACAAGGTAACGGTTTGTTGCTGTCGCCGCAAACTTTCACAGCAATCCAGTATTGCTCTGGATGTTATAAGCAAATCATTTATGCTCTGAATAATGTGTTAAATGGAGAATTATTACTTTATTAGTTTTTCTGTATTAGGAGGGTTACATTTTTTACAAGCGCTTGCTCCCGATAGGTTTACTGTGTTGTTAACATGATATGCAAGATCAATTTCATTTGTATCTGAGTATTAGAAACAACCTGATATAACTGACTTCACAACTGAATCGCTTGTATGAAAGAGTATACGTGCCTAATTGCTTAAAAAAGCTGGCGTTATATTTCTGTTTTGAGTTGAAGATATGTAGGTCATAATAAGAATGACATTTTCTGGGGAAAGATAGATTTGATATCACTTGATATTTTCCAACAAATCTATAACCTTTAAAGTTTATGTTATTTATTTTTATTTCCATTGGGAAAGTCTTAGAAAATTATGTCATGTCATAGCATTGAATTCAATGTTGTTGTTTATTTTTAAAGGTTTTGTATGTTTCACTAGTAACGATAAGTTGTATAACTCATTTATGACAGCCTGCAGACTCTTCAATCACAAACCCAAAGATCAATTTCAGTAGAATGTTTATTCCAAATCACATTCACGAGAACAAAGATCATCAACAAGATTAAAATTGTTAAATCACTTTGATTTGGAGACAATGAGTTCTAAATTTTAGAAATAAATATAAATTCTCGTAAAAACATTAAGTCTAGAGGACCCGTCCAAATAGATTGCGATCCCGTATGTAAAAATGTACCATGTTCAGTTTCTAGTGAAAACTATGAAACTTTCAGGTTATAGCAATGTAAATACAGATTTTGCAATCTATGGTGTATCGCATACCCCTTGAAAAATTGGAACCGTCCACTGACGTCATTCAATGCCCGGCGAAATTCCCTTCACAGCGGTTCCGCTCATATGATGATGAAATATCACATTTTAATTACTAGATAAGAACAAAGCCTTTTTTGTATGCTATAATTTCAATTAAACCGAAAAATTTATCATTTTGTCATTTCTAGGGTGAGCCGCACGAGTTCAGTTTGCTTAGTTTGACTATAAACTGTCACTCCAGTTTGATATGATTTCGAAAGGTCTGTAAATACATTAACTGTAACATGTATAGCCACAGATAAAACAATTTCTGTGTTGCATTGACCTTTTCGAAGATAAAATTTGACTTCCAACTTATGCTTTTTAAGTTCATCTTTAATCAGCGTAGATGGTGACCTCAGGGGCGCTGCCTCCTTTCGGACACCAGGTCTAATTTGCCATATTCTAATAACCCTGGAGTTTCGAATTTCCATTGTACTTCTTCATTTTACTTTCAACACAGCAATAGGTTTTTAATATGGGGACAATAGTTCCAAATAGATTCTGACCTTTGGGGTTGTTATCTTTATCTACAAATATTATTAACATAATACCAAAGTTATCTTTTTACAATAGAGGCCAAGACGATCGTTTCTGTCAATGATCTGTTGAGCTCGAGTTGCCGAGAATACAATCAAGAACGATGCGATCATTTGGTCATCAGTTCACCATCAGGTAACTATAAGCGAATTAATATGTTTGTTTTTATTTTGTGCTAAAGTTATTGAGCTTAAAATATCAAAATATAGTGAAACCTGTATATAAAGAGACCCCTTAGGGACACAACAAAACCAGTCTTTACATGGAGGTGGTCTTTATACAGAGGTTGATTTGTACACAAATGGTATTATTGGGAACAGCAAAAAGCGGTCTTTTTGACCAGGTGGTCTTTATACACAGGTGGTTGCTAAAGCAGGTTTTACTGTATTAAGTTTCCTTATTTTTACATATTGTTTATCACACTCAATGTTGCCCCATGCAGGATGTTCATGAAGTTGGTTTTTTTTAGTACACTGTGTATATGTTACCTTGTGTATATATTCATTTTACATTTTGTTTGTCTTTAATTCAATCCCAAGGTCTCGAATATGTATAGTTATATTTATTTTAAAATTTATGAACAACCTGATGATCACCATATAGTAAAGATAAAGGAGCAGATTTAAAACAATCAGAATTTTATTTATTTCTTCTTTTATCATTAGTAGTAGTAGTTGTGGTAGTAGTAGTATTTTTTGAAATCATGACAATGTACAAAATGCAACACCCAATATCATAACAGCCATGTAAAAGAGTAAAGACATGGTTTAATCAGATTCTTGGAAATTTAAACAAAACATTACGCTAACCGAGATTACCATTCACTTTATCTATACAGGAGGACAAAGAAACGTGATTGGTCATTGGTGTGTACTCAGCTAAATAGGTGATTCCCCACTGTTTTTCCGTAAGGCAATTTTTTAGAAATCGGGATGAAATGAATATGTTTTTATAGTACTGGCAGGTATCGACATTATAATTTTACATTTCTTTATATTTGTCTTCAATAAATAGTCAATAAACGAGTCAAAAGTTGAAAGTTTAAAAAGTTTATTGGCAGACCTACCAATCTTAGAATACGAGTCGTATAATAATTGCAATGCTTAATATTCGCTGTTTTACTCAATAACAAAAGAAAGAGAACTCGAGGTCATTTGCCGTTTTTTGCCTTTTTAGATAAAGTTGCTTCGGAAAAGATCCAAAAAACATATCATTAAAAGGGAGGTAGCAAAACAGTTCAGTGATATTACAATTACTTAAACTCTTATTTTAACCACCGTGGGACATTGAATATAACATTTATTTTTCAACATGTTGATTTTTTTTAATGATGGGCATCATACAAATGTGCATAGATGATTCGCACAATATTGATGTGTAACTTATTCTGATGTTGATTGTGAACTTTTGACAAAAGGGGAACTCTTGACAAAGTCAAGAGGCTTATCTGTCCAAATTATTTTAGTATCAAATAGGCAACATGCGATACAACGTGTATAAATACATTTTATTGTCAACACTCTCAACTTTGACCGGGTTATTAATGGCAGACAATCCCAGTTCTACCCAGCGGCCTTCAACATTCCAAACCGAAATACACCAACGCATTCAACAATTGACACATGTGGGTGTTTGTAATCCTCTATGCATGATTACCTTTCTCGTGTGTAATTCTATTTGAATAAATTCTGAAAAAGCAACGGGTAATGGTCAAAAATGTGTAATTCTCAATATATGTATTACATATATTAGCATATTACGTTAGAGCAAATTGATTAGGTTTTTTCAGTCTTGTAACTGGATTATGTCATCACAAAGTTGTTTCTACTGGTAATAAAATAGATAAAAGTAAACAAGACCAAGTTTTAGATAATTGTATTTCCAGTTTCAAAATCTGTCAGATATATATAAATCTAAGCTATATTGCGAATATTTTAAACATACAGACACTCACATTAAATGCACGTGTGAATTAGTAATTATCACATGGCATGATGACAATTTTTCATAGAGCTTTTTAAAACTCATTTTCTTCGTTTTTGTTAAATTTGTTAAAACTGCACAATTCTCTAAAGTCAAACAACGGTTATACAATAGTATTTATTGGAACAATCAAACCTTCTGGAAATTATTCATAAGTTATTTGAAAGTTTTTTATTAAATAATATGAAATTTCTAGAAATACTACAAAGAATGATAAGTTCCGATTGTTAAATAATGCACACTTTCCTGGTAAAATAACAATGGGAACATGTATTGTTTATGATTTAATTGTCATGCAATAGATTAGGCAATTTGTGGCATCTATGATGCCTTTATCCTGTGATAAAACAGTCAATACAGCAGGTATTATATATGTGATCTCTTTAGACTGTGATAAAGTAGTCAATATAGCAGATATTATGTCTGTGATATCTTTAGACTGTGATAGAACAGTCAATACAGCAGGTATTATATATGTGATATCTTTAGACTGTGATAGAACAGTCAATACAGCAGGTATTATATATGTGATCTCTTTAGACTGTGATAAAGTAGTCAATATAGCAGATATTATGTCTGTGATATCTTTAGACTGTGATAGAACAGTCAATACAGCAGGTATTATATATGTGATATCTTTAGACTGTGATAGAGTAGGCAATATAGCAGATATTATGTCTGTGATATCTTTAGACTGTGATAGAACAGTCAATACAGCAGGTATTATATATGTGATATCTTTAGACTGTGATAAAGTAGTCAATATAGCAGATATTATGTCTGTGATATCTTTAGACTGTCAAGTCAATACAGCAGTATTATATATGTGATATCTTTAGACTGTGATAGAACAGTCAATACAGCAGGTATTATATATGTGATCTCTTTAGACTGTGATAAAGTAGTCAATATAGCAGATATTATGTCTGTGATATCTTTAGACTGTGATAGAACAGTCAATACAGCAGGTATTATATATGTGATATCTTTAGACTGTGATAGAACAGTCAATACAGCAGATATTATATCTGTGATCTCTTTAGACTGCGATAAAGTAGTCAATATAGCAGATATTATGTCTGTGATATCTTTAGACTGTGATAGAACAGTCAATACAGCAGGTATTATATATGTGATATCTTTAGACTGTGATAGAGTAGTCAATATATCAGATATTATGTCTGTGATCTCTTTAGACTGTGATAGAGTAGTCAATATAGCAGGTATTATATATTTGATATATTTAGACTGTGATGAGTAGTCAATATAGCAAGTATTTTGTCTGTGATATCTTTAGACTGTGATACAGGAGGTGATATATAAAAGTCTTTTATCTATGACAACTTTCGATTGTGATATATTAGGTGATATACAAAGGTATTGTATCTATCTCTTTAGACTGTGATAGAGTAGTCAATGCAGTAATTGTTGTATCTGTGAACTCCTAGACCGTGATAGAGTAAGTAATATATAAAAGTCTTGTATCTATGACATCTCTAGATTGCGATATATAAATAGAATGTACCCCTACCTTGAGGGTATGACAAAGGAATCTCACTCGAGGCTTGCTAATGGTTTGTCATTCAAGACTCTTATCCAAAGGATTGAGATTCCTTTGTCATACCCTCAAGGTAGAGGTTGATTATTTTTCTCCCATTTCTTGATATATATGTCTATGTAGATTTAATATGATCTACATGTCTATATAGATCTATGCATATCTGAGTCATGTCTGACATAAATATGTACTGCATTCTGGAAGCCACATAAGGTCTACGTCATAAATTGTATTGTGACGTCATAACGTGTGTTGCTTGTCATTCACACCCTGTGGATGACAGGCTGATCATTTTGCACTAGTTATACGGATAATTCTGTGAATATGGGAGAATAGGTGATATACAATGTTGTTGTATCTATTATCTGTGAGAGAGATGATTCGAAATTGCAATATTTTAATAATTCAGTTACGCAAACGGGAATAAAGGATATTTGATATAAATGAACGAATATCATATCAAAGCGTACAATTTTACAAAGCCTAAAAACATAGGGACATCTCTCTCTCTCTCTCTCTCTCTCTCTCTCTCTCTCTCTCTCTCTCTCTCTCTCTCTCTCTCTCTCTCTCTCTCTCTCTCTCTCTCTCTCTCACACACATTCAGCAACTGTAAGCATAAAACAAATATAGTAAAAGTGTTTAAGGACAGAAATAGAACAAGATTTGACATTAATTGACTATTAAGTACAAATATAGAAATGTGAAGACATATAGAGAAATAACAGATCAATATCGATATGATAAAGGAACTGAGAGTAGACAACACCGTCAGAGCATTTACTGTGTCTTTACTATTGCAGACGAATAACCCTCATTATACATGAAATAAAATGAATAATGGATACTCACTGAAAAACAAATCGAATTTTATAATTATTCGTAATACGTATGCGCATCGTAAAATTAATATATACAGTTCAACACAATGCATATAAGATAGATGCATAATTACCGTAGAATGAATGAATGTACTTAACTCTTCTTCTTCAGAACAGAAAATCTCTCTCTCTCTCTCTCTCTCTCTCTCTCTCTCTCTCTCTCTCTCTCTCTCTCTCTCTCTCTCTCTCTCTCTCTCTCTCTCTCTCAGTATGTTATTAACTTTTTAACATATAGTAAAATGATCAAAGATACTTACAAAAGATGAAATGTATAGTAAGCAAACAATTTATAATGTCCACGGTATACTTGTAAGTACGTATACATGTAGATAACTGATAAGAAGTAGACAGCTGAAAACTGACAGATACTCACACCAATTTTAGAAAAGTTTGTCAATCTCACAATTATCAATGAAAACCATTAGTTACATACCTCAGATATTTGTAAATGATACACATGAGTTATACCCGTAAATGATACACATGAGATACCCGTAAAAGATACACATAAAATACCATTAAATAGTTCTAAAACGTGACGAGGGATGATAAGTCTTCTCTCATTTCTTATTCTATCTCAATCTTATTTTAATGTGTTTTATATAAATAGAAAATATTTATCCTATGTCATTTTGATCTGTTTATATATTTGTTTTTGTAATGTTGAAATCTTCATCTCAAAACTATACCGACTTGAAGCTTTAAAAAGTTTCTTGTAATGAGACCCAATAATACCAATCGTTTTAAACATTTACAGCTGAAGACTGTTTTCTTTAGATTTCGTAAATGGTGGGTGTTTTATTGTAAATTGTTAAAAACATCATGGACTGTTTTAAACATAAATAGCTACCAAAGTAGTACATTGAATTTATTGACAAGGGTATCAAAAATGTAAAATCAGAACGAGTTAGAAGTATTGTATGCTACACAAAATAATGGTTTAGAAGTGAATGATTCCAAAAATGGAACAATTGTGTCTGTTTCGGGAGTATTTTAAAACAATTGGAGTATCGACAAAGCTCTCTGTTCTCATCTCCTGGCCGACCGATAAAATCAACATGTGAATGATTTTTGTTACTTTTTAACAAAATACAACAACTGGTTAAAGAAATTTTCTTCAGTTTGATCGTCAAATTTACAATTATATGTTAAACGTGTATAAATTATGTCACTGTCTCAAAGATTCGACGAATTTTAGGGCATTTGATTTCTATTCATTCGAGCTAATTCAGTGATATAGCCAGAAATATGCAAAGAACTATTATTATATTATTTCTTCATTATAAACAATCGTTTTATGGAATGCTATGACTTAATATATTCTACAATGCAACAAAATATACCCGTTATATTTCGTCCATTTGCCTTATCACTATAGAATACATGAAGCATGAATTATGACACCGAAATATACACCATTTATTATTCTGAGATAAATTTTGATAGTGTAAAATCAGGAAATTTCGTTGGGTTAAAATTTCGTTGCTTTAAAAATATAACAAATTCGTTGACATAAAACTTGGTTAGCAGTAGCAGTAGTAGTAGTAGTAGTAGTAGTAGTAGTAGTAGTAGTCGTAGTAGTAGTAGTAATAGTAGTAGTCGTAGTAGTAGTGATAGTAGTAGTGGTAGAAGTAGTAGTAGTAGTAGTAGTAGTAGTAGTAGTAGTAGTAGCAGTAGTGATAGTAGTAGTAGTAGTAACAGTAGTAGTAGTAGTAGTCGTAGTAGTCGAAGAAGTCGTAGTAGTAGTAGTAGTAATAGTAGTAGTAGTAGTAGTAGTAGTAGTAGTAGTAGTAGTAGTAGTAGTAGTAGTAGTAGTAGTAGTAGTGATAGTAGTAGTAGTAGTAGTAGTAGTAGTAGTAGTAGTGATAGTAGTAGTAGTAATAGTAGTAGTCGTAGTAGTAGTGATAGTAGTAGTAGTAGAAGTAGTAGTAGTAGTAGTAGTAGTAGTAGTAGTAGTATTGATAGTAGTAGTAGTAGTAACAGTAGTAGTAGTAGTAGTCGTAGTAGTCGAAGAAGTCGTAGTAGTAGTAATAGTAGTAGTAGTAGTAGTAGTAGTAGTAGTAGTAGTAGTAGTAGTAGTGATAGTAGTAGTAGTAGTAGTAGTAGTAGTAGTAGTAGTAGTAGTAGTATAGTAGTAGTAGTAGTAGTAGTAGTAGTAGTAGTAGTAGTAGTAGTAGTAGTAGTAGTAGTAGTAGTAGTTAGTAGTAGTAGTAGAAGTAGTAGTAGTAGTAGTAGTAGCAGTAGTAGTAGTAGTAGAAGAGGAGGTATTAGATTATCGTTATTGTAATTGTTACTGCTCTTGTTGTTGTTGTCGTTGTTGTTGTAACCAAAATTGAAGAAAACAGATTATAGGCCGCATATATCATTATGGAATCCTCGCACTTTTCAATACAGAGCTACACAGTTTGAGAAATAAAAAAATAGTTGCCTCATTAGAAACGTCAGTCCCACGACCTACAGATTATACACATATTGTAGGAATCATTGAAACTGAAAATAGAACAAATAAAAGCGGTCACGCTGTATAAAGCTAGAATCACATGTATTCAAAATAAAAATAACCGTACCCGTGAACGTTCTCTCTGTTCTTGACTTAGAATTAACTAATGAAATACAGTCCGTCGCTGGCAGAGATTTAAAGATTACATAATATAAAATAGAGTGAACCTGGTGAAAAAGGAGAAATCAAATATTGACACAGCAAATATCATCCTGTGCTATATATTGACTCGAAGCCGCACCTAGACCTAGTAACATTTTATATCAAAAGAAGCGGTAATATCTATCGAAGTCTAGCATCCTGGTTATTAATCAATACTGTTCATGTAATATGACTTAGAAAAAGCACAGGAACTACATTGGTATTCAAAAACATTGCACATTTGCCATACAAATTACACGAGTTGTTTGAACATTTGGGATCTCAAGTTGTTAGGGAAACATAAAACAAAAATTGAAATATGACCGTCGCAATTGCAATAAATCTAGATCTATGATATATTAACTGATATATCCTCTTTCACAGGACCGGTTTATTTTTCAATTCCCAATAACATAATATATCGTATATATATCCGAATACATCCACTATTGTCAGATCTTTTCCGCACTATGTCACTGACATGGAAAAAGGATTTATCTTTATAAAATATTCATAAATCTATAGTTTAATAAGTCGACAATTTCTTGTGTCGGACATATAATATATATGACCGGAAACAGATAGATAATATCTACGTTGTGTCATTTTGTTTGTTTGTTTGGGGTTTTCAATATTCAACAGCGTGTCAAATGGTAGTTTACAACGGTAGTTGTATCTCGATAACATAGACTCGGCTACTAAAAAAATGGAAAAGAATACTTCACTAAAAAAGACGATAGTTTTTTTTTCAAAAGTATGTTCGATGAAAAAGTTTATTTGTTGTTGTGACAGTCCATACTGTTGTTGTCCCGTCGACACAGTTGTGTTTTAATAGTTCTGTAGATATTTTCATATGTCCGTATTCCAATCGTTACTTTAAAATATGCACTCCTTTTCTACCAATACCTGGTATTTCGGTACCAGCTGATAATCTTATACTAAAGTAATATTTGGCACTGATAACACCATTTAAATTCAAAATTATTCAAAAGCTAAGATAGTCTTCTTTTTACAGTGCTCTTCGACAGATTTGGCTATACATTTAGATTTATTATTTGAACTTGTATTAAACCACTTTCCCTTTAGAAAATCTATTTAAAATCGGAGCTCAACTGATGAAGTCTAATTGACAGAAACGATTGTCTTGAGCATTATAACTTAGGTATTATGTTTATAATATTGCAATTTAGAACAAAATTGTTTTGTTCCTTTTGAACTAGATTTTAGTTTCACAGCCCTGAAAAATTTGCAACAAGTTTAACTTTGGTTGGCCAGTACTGTTTTATTTTTGAAACTATCAAACGTTTGATATGATAAGAACTGCTGTATTTCCCTCATGGTGAATGCTGTCATGTCTTGAATACCTTGTTGGTCACTTGTAACAGTAACCAGTCCGTAACACCTGATCCCATCCCCGACTTGTTACAGTATCTATGCTAACCTTTATATTCTGTTTTGTGTTTATGTTATCAACAACTTGGATATACACTGATTTCTCAGTCTTAGTATCGCTGTTTATATAGGTGTAAATCAAACTGATACTGGTTTCCAGTCTTCTAGTGTTTTCTTGTCACCAATATTATATGCAATTATAACCTTATACATGTATCCAATACCAAACATTTTGAAATATGCATGAACCTACATACATGTGTATATAAATATTACATTATTTTTATGCTTTTTCAAAACAAAATAAAGAAAATAAGATATTAATAAAAGATTTCTATTAATTGAAACATTTAATTCATTGCATTGTTTTATGGAAGTGGCTCCCAGTAACACTCACTGGATGAAAACGAGCATTAGTTTTTCAGACATTTCGAAGTCCTAACATTAACCAAATTAGTTAGTTAATCGATTTGGTAATTAGTAAACCCGATACCGCATATAACTCACCAAGCACATTAAAAGAGTAAACTTTGACCTTTCATCCTGACAATCTTAGACTCAAAACTTTTCAATATTATCAAAATATGTTTAAACCCATTTTTGACCAATGTTGCTCCTCTAAAATAATAACTTTAGGTTCATAAAACGTTCGACTGATTCATAAGTACATGCATACATGTATATTTATTCTCCTTAAGAAAGCGCTATACCGGTATACCTACTTTGGCCAATAAGTTTATTTTTAGATTTGATAGTGGTCGTCTTTTATGTCGAGTAAATACACAATATTGTTTTAAAGAAGAGATGTTTTATCTCCTGAACATTGCAATGATTAATACTTTGGTATTTGTGATTTTTATAAATGTATGGTTAGCGAGGTTGTTTAAATTCTATTCTCTTCAAAATCTATTTTAATCATCTTTCTACAGCGGTTACTTGGCAATATATTTCGTATTTGGCCATGTATGATACACTGTCACTTCCCAAGCTATACTTCTATAATTAATTCGAGCTCAACAGATTTAATCTATTGACAGACAAGATCGTCTTCAGCATTTCTTTTGGCTTTTTTTTTGGGGGGGGGGGCTATTACTTTGGTATTGTGTTTTGTGATATATATTGATTATTGTAATCCGAGCTCAAACATTTCACAAGCTTTAGTATATGTTTTACAACAGATTATCTAGAAATTCTAGTGCAAACGACATAGAGATATGTCCCACCCCACTTGACTTGCTGTCCACGGCTGACAAATTGAAAATTTCGAAATACGGGAACATTTCATGACCTTGAGAAAAGATTTAATGAGATTTATTTATATCAAAATATTGATCAAGGTTTCATTCTACGTATCATCTATAAATTATAGCTACAGAGAGTAGTAGGAGTTAATGTTCTTCCGAACTCAAGTGTTGGGCGTTTCTACCGTCAACTATGATGTTTTCTTATGATTTGCTAAATTAATCATAACATTATATCCAGTACGTTTTTAAAAAATATTGTTTTATATCAATTTAAAAAGAAATATACCCAGGATGAGTTGTCGGAAAATTGGATTAAAAAAGATGCAATGCATGTAAAGAATTCCAGATACAAAATAAACTGAAGGACAGAAATCGAAATACCAAAGATGGTTACAGACTAAATATCCACAGTATCTCGTATACCTTAAATGAGATTTGTATTTGAAACAAAATAAAATTCTTAATTACGAATATCCTATGCATGGTTAATTGTAAATTAAAAGAAGATGATGTTAGTGAAATTCAAAATTTATTTGGATAAATGATAAATTAATGAACAGCGTATGAAATTGTAGGTATGAACGCTAGAACAAAGTGACATCATATGTTATTTTATGTATGACAATATCATAGATGAAAAATATGTATACTTTATGCTAGTGAAAAGAATATAATACACTATAGATACCGAATATAAAAAGTAAAGAAACAACATAAAAGTCAAGAGTTAAAATATATGCAAATGCTCCACTCAAGTGGTGTCACAATTAATGTGAACGCAAAATACACAGAATTATAGCATAATTCTATTCCAATGATAAAAGTATTATATAGATAAAAATGTGTAAAATGTCATATTTTCTAAAGAACTAAGAATTGCAGTTTAGGCAAATATTCAAAACAAGGTGTGTCTCACGCAAAATATACGATTCCATTGTTACAGATGGAAAATTTTGTGACTTTAGTTGTGGTTACAAGAACTTAGAGTTACCTTTCCATGCAAATATTTCACGAAAGGTGTGGCCCTATCATTTCGAAATCTGCATCACTTCACCATTCATAAACGGATGTGGTTTTGTGTTGTTTATTTCGTCATCTATATATTTTTAGATCTGACAAACCGGTGTGCGCTTATTCTAAGGTGCTAAATTTAAACAGCATTATAAGATACGATTATTTTTACACATTGTCCATTTGGGACCTATGATAGAAATAACTATGGTGCATATCAATCACGGATATATATTCAACAGTTTGTTAAATCAATTTTATGTTTTTTTACAGTAGGAATTTTCATCTACAACCTACACACCGATCTTCCTGGCCGTAGTCTGGATTGTTTCCCAGAACCTCGGGAAACTGCGCAAAAAGTTTTAGTACGGTAAGAGATCAACATCAGCAACAAATATAGTATCTTACTCATATTCTTCAGAAATGAATTCTTTAATGCCGCCGTTCAGTATGTGAGTATTAATTTTAAGACTCTATATTCTTTAGGATTTTGATAGAAAATGTTTACAGAATTCATATAGAACAGTTTCATATTTGAGGAACAGGATCACAGTATTGTCGAAATGTTGGTTTGAGACGATTATAAAATGAATGAACTATCTATTCAATTGGAATAGTTAAGTTGTCTATTTCTAACAATTATTTGTGATAAAAATGAGTTTTATACATGCAGTTTCTGTTTCCATGTTAAAGTATAAGTATATATCACATTAACTGCCTTACGTTGAAACACTACAATGTATATTCCCTGTCGTTTACATACTGACATGCACTCCTACATACGTCAGTGTTAATAGGAAAATCACTTAATTTATGAAAAAATGCAAAAAGGAAAATAAAAAGAAATACTATTTTAGAGTCCCATGCAACATCTTTGAAACCCAGATCCATATTTATTCGTATGATAGCATATTTACTTATATACCAACCTACTGGACAGATTTTCTGTGGTATCAATGCTTGTCATCTCTGTTCATTACAACTTTTTATTTCGTATCTTTAAGTCTGGCTGCATTTCACTGATATTGAGACGAAATGAAGCGCGACAAATTTTAACTGATCTATGGACAAATGTCAAAGCAGTGGTGAACGTTTCACGCCTACCGCGAACGATCCTCGGTATTGTAGGCTCATACGAAAACCCTGAGACTCCTCTGGCTTTTGTTTCTTTATTTATTTAATTATTTATTTATTATTATTATTATTATTACTATTATTATTATCATTATTATTATTATTATTATTATTACTTTGTCTACCGTTTAAATTAATCAAACAGTAAGAGAACATGATATCAATAATCAGACTCAGCTTTTATTTTATCAATTTGACTACATAGTCGTTTGTAAATCTTCTGACTAGTGACTGACAAGGAAGCGCGTTCGTCTTATTTCTAATTCAAGTAAAACGATGAATCAAATTTATAGTCTGATAAAAAATGAAAAATATCTCAGTAGGATACTCAACAATTTAGAATGTACTCAACTATTTTCGATTTTTCTGCAGTTTTCTTCAAATGCGTAATAATTTTTATCACTACTATCCGGCCAGCGCAGAGGTATGCGCACTCGCCTCTCATCATGCGACTCCGGTTCGATCCTTAGATTGGACAAGGGAGTGTGTGAGATGGTATGGTGCTCGCAGAGTCGGAAACGTGCTTTTTCCTCCCACAACCACGGTAAGGACCCCATAGGCCAACATCAGAGCCAACGAGAGACATTTATATAAGTTGACATAACTTGCCGTTGTAAAATAAATCAAGTTTAAACTTAACATTTGTTACAATTATATGCCATAGATAAACAAAAAGGTCCAGTTCAGCAGAAATTATATGTGCTTTTATCTTGAGAAATAGCCGTGTTTACCAAAAACATTATTTCCATTTTTTTTTACTAATTTTACTTGATGTGCAATAACAAATAAGAACTAAACACAGCCATAAAAATCTTATATTCCTATATACATGTATTTTGTGCCAATAACTTCGGGTCCACTGTAGTATGCATTTATCAACAGTTAAATTAATCAATTGCAAATGAATAATTGCCAAACTGGGTTTCTCAAGCAATTTTCACAAAAAATATAGGAATTTAAGAATTGCAAGGGTTAGTCCTGGTCTGATTTTTTTTTCGCGGATTGCCAATCCGCCAATGAATTATTTTTTTCGCCAACAAAATGACGTTTGTTCAGTACATGTATATCGGGTGTTTAAAAAATCTTTAGAAAATGCCCTGGATTTGTCTTTATCTTTTGATATATTTGACATTGTAATAAAATTTGAAGTTTTAGCTAAAGATATGTACTCTGAATAAGGAATCATAAGAAAGTTGTTATCTCTTTGGTTTGGTGGTTTATATTTGCTACCCCTATCCCCAGAGAAACAAAGGAATGATCTGTCTTTTTTATATTTTAAATTACACAGAAAAATTATCCTTCTTGTTCCTATATTCAATTACTTTCCATACATTTAAGACAATATTTCTTCTTTTTGCAATCCAGAAATCAAATCAAATATATGGTAGATTATTACTTCTCAAAATTCCTCTTTTTGTATATCATATATAATCTTTAGTTGTCTTATTTAAAAAAAAACAGAGATTGACAGCTGTGATTTATGTACCTGTACATGTAATTCACAAATGTACATGTATGTAAACATACCACAATGTGTTATGCCTGTGTTTATCTCTTTTTTGTTTTTGTACATAAATATCAATTTAAGTAGTAAAAAAAGAAAGACTACACACACATACACACACACACAAACACAAACGCACACACACACAAACACATACACACACATACACACACAAACACACACAAACAAACACACACAAACACACACACAAACACACACACACAAACTACACACACACAGGTAATGCCCCTTTAAAGTTCTGAAAAGTTATTTGAGCTTGGGTATTGGTAACATTTGGTAACATTGGAATTGGTTCTTTAAAATTTTCTGAGAAATCGACATATCTTTTATAAAAAAAAGTGCACAGAAAAGTCAAAGTCAAGTCTTACAGTTATGTTATTTTTGTTTGGATTCGACCTATATTACAATTAAATCTTATAAAGCATGCATATATACATACATATCACCATGGATACCAAAACCATTTATACGAAAAACATTTTGTTTCAATAGACATAAACCCTATTGTTATTTATGGAAATATGTCTAACTGTTTGGTGATTTCTAATTAACCTTATCATCCTTAACTAGCATACTTTGATGGTTCTTCATCCGCAGATAATCATCTATTTATTTGTCAAAGCATTATTGATTAAAAATGTGTGTACATTTGTCCAAACTTAACATTTGTAATCGTTGGAGATGAATCTACATGTAGACAGATCTTATCTACTTCACCAACAAATGTTCTTTGAGGTATTTCTAGAAAGTAAGTTCTATATAGAAGTATAAGTTAATGAGTTAAAACTAGTTTTTTTTCTCAGCTCAATCTGGTTTTTCTCCTGTTAATGTAAGTTATGAAACCTAGTTTTTCTCCAGCTATTTTTTTTTTCTCGTAACCCACATTAACCAGAGAAAAAGTCGGTATAAATGAGAAAAACTAGCCAGAATAACATAAATACTCATTCATGTTATTGTGGCCCAGTTAAACTTAGTTTTCCGCAGTTTAACTATGTTTTTCTCGATAAGAACTAGGTTTTGCCCATTTTTGTGATTTTAGTGTAGCTAAGATTTAATCAGTTGAATTTCAAACATATATACTTGGTCTCTCTCACAATGTGACTTTAGACCCATATTTACTGAACAAGAATCATTGCACCAAATCCCTTAAATGGTGAATTATCAGATTCACAGATACTCAAACATTACGGCATAATTCAATTGAAATGTGACCATGGATAACCATAACACCATCTAACTGAAATGTAGCCATTGAAATGTAAGTAAGGGTAACCATAATACAATCTTAATGAAATGTAAGTATGGGTACACATAATACAATCTAAAAAAATGTAACCATGGGTAACCATAATACAATTCAAAAAAAAATGTAACCATGGGTAACCATAATACAATTCCAAAAAAATGTAACCATGGGTAACCATAATACAATCTAAAGAAAATGTAACCATGGGTAACCATTAGATGTTGATTCTGAGTCGAGCTGATGTAGATACGTTTTGCTTTTCACCAACAAACAAATCGAAAACAAAAGTTTATATTTCAAACATCATATACAATATAAAACATAATATACAATATAAAACATTATATACAATATAAAACATTATACAGATAAACACTCAAATTTCACAAATTTTCGGCCACTTGGCCTTTATCAAGTGAAAGACAATATGTATATCAGTTACATAGTATTAGGTCTGTACAATACTACTTCCCTTTGGAGGACATTAAATTTTATTAAAACATTATATACAATATAAAACATCATATACAATAAACAACATCATATACAATATACATCATCGTATACAATATAAAACATTATATACAATATAAAACATCATATACAATGTAAAACATCGTATACAATACACAACATTATATACAATACAAACATCACAAACAATGTAAAACATTATATACAATATACAACGTTATATACAATATAAAATTTCATATACAATATAAAACGTATTTTTTTTCATTTTATCTCAACTTTAAACGGTCTGGATACTAGTAGACAGAGTATGTTTTAGTCCAGGGCATGTAGAGTCTGATATAAGCAATACTAGATTGAGAGCAATTTCATAAATCAAAGCAGGATAAATAAATGAAATGAAATGCGATTATATGAAACGAGACAAAAATGAATTATTCATGATAAACGATTGATTTTGATAAAGAGAAAAACTAGCTGTGAATGCTGGGAAACATCATATATCAAAACTTGTAACCTGGAAATACCGTAATACTTTCGACTATTTTTTGTTTGTTTTTGTTATGTGTTATTATGGGTAATGATGTCCCATCATCAGTGAGCTGCCATTTTCACAAACACTTGAGATAGTTTAGATATTTTGTTATATTGCCAAATAATAATTCATAATAAAACTATATTTCAACCTTAACCTTTTATTTAAAAGTAAGAGAATGAAATGAATAACAATAAATGTTGTAATAATGTTATTTGAATATTCATATCCCCTCCTCCTCCTCCTCCTCCTCCTCCTCATCATCATCATCATCATCATCATCATCAGGACAGAAACGGTTATATTTTCATCTATAAGTATATATGAATGGAAGCCACCAATGGATTTGAAAGATAAAGACAAAAAGGTAAAGTTCACGGCTATTTTTAATTATTTCTAAGGCAATGAGTGTATCATTTTAAATTTGTTGTAAGCCAAACCTGGGTATATGGTTTAAAAATGAATGACAAAGCGAAAAACAAAAACTATAGGACACACGTGGTGATTCTGGCTTAGAAAAGAGTGACAAACCGAAAACAAAAACTATACGACAAACGTGGTTATTCTGGCTTAGAAATGAATGACAAACCGACAACAAACTATCCGACAAACGTGTTGATTCTCATTTTGAAATGAATGAGAATGAAATGAATAACAATAAATGTTGTAATAATGTTATTTGAATATTCATATTCCCTCATCATCATCCTCTCCTCCTCATCCACATTGTCAACATCATCATCATCAGGACAAAAACGGTTATATTTTCATCTATAAGCACATAAGTATATATATGAATGAAAGACACCAATGGATTTGAAAGATAAAGACAAAAAGGTTAAGTTCACGCCTATTTTAAATTATTTCTAGGGCAATGACTGTATCATTTTACATTTGTTGTAAACCAAGAATGGGTATATGGTTTTAAAATGAATGACAAAGCGAAAAACAAAACCTATAGGACACACGTGGTGGTTCTTGCTAATAAAAAGTGACAAACCGACAACATAAACTATACGACAAATGTGGTGATTCTGGTTTAGAAATAAATGACAATCCGACAACAAAACTATAGGCCAAACGTGGTGATTCTGGCTTAGAAATGAATGACAAACCGACAACAAAATGTATAGGACAAACGTGGTGATTCTGACTTTGAAATGAATGACAAACCGACACCAAAGATTATAGGACAAACGTGGTGATTCTGTTTTAGAAATGAATGGCAATCCGACAACAAAACTATAGGCCAAACGTGATGATTCTGGCTTAGAAATGAATGACAAACCGACAACAAAAATTAAAGGACAAACGTGGTGATTCTGACTTAGAAATGAATGACAATCCAACGACAAAGACTATACGACAAACGTGGTGATTCTGACTTAGAAATGAATGACAAACCAACAACAAAAATTAAAGGACAAACGTGGTGATTCTGGCTTAGAAATGAATGACAAACCGACAACACAAATTATAGGCCAAACGTGTTGATTCTGACTTAAAAATCGACAAACCGACAACAAAAACTATACGACAAACGTGGTAATTCTGTATTAAAAATGAATGACAAACCGACAACAAAAACTATAAACCGAAAACAATGACATAAACTATACGACAAACGTGGAGATTCTGACTTAGAAACGAATGACAATCCGACAACAACAACTATACGACAAACGTGGTGATTCTGGCTTAGAAATGAATGACAAACCGACAACAAAAACTATAAGCCAAACGTGGTGATTCCGACTTAGAAATGAATGACAATCCGACAACAAAAACTATAGGCCAACCTTGTTGATTCTGGTTTAGAAACGAATGACAAACCGACAACAAAAACTATACGACAAACGTGGTGATTCTGACTTAAAAATGAATGACAAACCGACAACAAAAACTATAGGCCTAACGTGGTGATTCCGACTTAGAAATGAATGACAATCCGACAACAAAAACTATAGGCCAACCTTGTTGATTCTGGTTTAGAAATGAATGACAAACCGACAACAAAAACTATACGACAAACGTGGTGATTCTGACTAAGAAATGAATGACAAACCAACAACAAAACTATAGAACAAATGTTGTGATTCTGGCTTAGAAATGAATGACAAACCGACAAAATAACTATAGGACAAACGTGATTATTTTGTCTTAGAAATTAATGACAAACCGACAACAAAAACCATACGACAAACGTTGTGATTCTGACTTAAAAATGAATGACAGACCAACAACAAAAACTATAGGACAGACGTGGTGATCCTGACTTAGAAATGAATGACAAACCTACAACAAAAACTATAGGCCAACCTTGTTGATTTTGGTTTAGAAATGAATGAGAAACCGACAACAAAAACCATACGACAAACGTGGTGATTCTGACTTAGAAATGAATGACAAACCAACAAACGTTCTGTGTATCCCGGGTAATCTTATGAGTCGGAACTTGTTCATAGTGATGATATTTCATATAGAGATGCAAAGTTAATACCCAAAGGATATTACAACAAATGGCCAATTTAACGGTCGATTGATTAACCTTGTTAGCAACGAACATATTTTACTGTCTGAAAGTGGGAAGTTACTTTATTAATGTAAAGACGTTCGTTTTTTCGGGTTATAAGGTCAAATTTCTATGTCAAAGTGAATATGACGTAAAATGCTATGTTTTAATAATAACTTAAAATCTTTATGAATTTGATCATAACCATTCTTAATTTTTGGGGTAAATGTTTGGATAGAATAAAAATATCCGTCAAGGTTTTGTAATAGGGACAGTATTGCAAAAAGGTCATTGGGGTAATCAGGTCTGTGGTCTATGTTTCAGCTATTATAAATGATAACTTGAACTGAAACATTTTTATCGATGGTCATATGTGAGAACAAAAAATATCTTCATAATGTCAGTGTTATATGTAGCTGCTTTCATAAATGAACATATATTGACTTGAATGTCATGTGATCAACAACCAATACGTCGCGGCTAACCAGAATACCAGTACTTTTCGGAAAATATGGCTATACGTTAGAAGAAGTACACATATCGATTTAATTATGAAAAGGTCCAAAAAAATTGACGTCACAGCCACCATTATGTAACAATTAGACTTTTAATAAATTTTACAGCCAATAAGGTGGTGTCTCTATCACCGAGTGGTACGTCCGTCATATTTTAAACCATGATGTTTTTCAACTGTAGTCAGAGAAGGTTCGAGTCCCGTTGGAACCTTGGTTGATTTTGTGAGAAAGTTAGTCAATTTAGTCCCGTTGGAACCTTGGTTGATTTTGTGGGAAAGTTTGTCAATTTACTCGCAGAAGACTGATGGTCTCCTCCTGGGTACATTGTATTCAAGTTCTCTCTTCCACCACTCAAAGGTGGTCGCCATCTTATGGCTGGAACACTGTATTTTGAGTGTGATGTGAAGCACCATTCAAGTGCAAGTTATACAAGCTTGTATTGGGAAAATATATATAATACGCTATTTGATTTTGGCTTTCATCAGGTCAAATGTTAATAAAAGACTGTAAATTCAATAAATGCATAATTTAGAGACATCAAGGTAATTGAAACATTTATTTTACATATGAAAGGAACCAGTCTTGTTTATGTGTAAGGAGTGCAATCCAACTATCGATTTTGGTCATAAGGTCACGGTGATCCCTCAGAACATTTCAGTGATATCTGATCACTTGATAGATCTATATATCTGTATGTCCATATAATGATTATTATTCTCTTTATCCCGTGTGCTCAACAATTAGAGAGAGATTTGATTTTATATTTTAGAAAAATATTAATCAAATTATTAAAATATTTCCGTTAATATTATTTTCTTCTTCCAATAAATGAGTTATTCTGAAATAAAAAAACACAAATTAAACGTGTTAACTAGCTTTTCTTAAATTCAATCGTTAAAAGCACATTGAAGTCCTGTCGAGGTTTAAATATAGATATACCTAAGTCTTTCTTGGTTAGACTTGCTAGCTTACCCTTTTTAATTCGTATTCGTGTAACAATGTACACAGACTGAATGCATAACAACTTCATTCGTCGACGTTTTTAGATACACACGAACTTAAAGTTTTCAATTTTTGCAAATGTCATTGCGTTCAAGGCTAGTTTGAGGTTGTCATATACTGTTAAAAAAGATGGCGGGAAACCCCGCGTGTACTTCTGGTAAGTTTCGTAGAATACCGGAAATGTTTTGTATATTGCTGTGCATTTCTTGTATCATAGGATGTAAGCATGGGAAATTGTGTTACAAGAAAATCAAAATTGTTGGATGAATCAAGGTCAGTTCGTTAATTCCATAAAATTTCAATTTATTCAATAGGCCTATATCGTTATCTTCGAATGACTCATTATTAGATTCTCAAAATTACTGTCATTAATATATTCTAATTTACTCGCTGATGATAAAATCTACTTCTAAGTAAAAGCAGTTGCATGAATAAGGCAGAATGGTAAAAAAATTCAAACACTACTTACACTTTTTAGAGATTCAATTTTTAAGACGTGTGTTTCAGACAGAATTGTTAACTTGGTAAATTATCCTGACGCGGTGATTTGACAAATGTCGCAACGTATCCATTGTCTCTACAGCGCTTCAGGTGTGTGTGTGTGTGTGCGTGTGCGTGTGGGACGCTGTCGTGACTTGCACTATGCATAGACAGCTCGCGACTTTTTCTTTCATGAGACTAGATGTTCTGTATATTTTACACTGTAACATCTCTCTCTCTCTCTCTCTCTCTCTCTCTCTCTCTCTCTCTCTCTCTCTCTCACACACACACACACACACACATACTCATATACACTAAACAATAGTTAACAATAGTTAATTATATTCTAGACATTTTTTCAATGACATTCAGCAAAATTATACAAAGATGTAGTTAGAAACATGAGAACCAATGGTAAACAGGTCCGTAATGAACAACGTACTGATACAGTGGCCAAAGACCAACTACAGGTCAGATACAGAGTTGTTGTGTACAAAGTATAAATACAGTCAAAACAATGGACAAGGAAAAAATATTGTAGATATTAAAGGGGCATTTTCAGTGTTTTTGTATTATTTATTTCCATAATAGATCTATGTCCATACTTTATTTATTCAAAAATAAATTTATTTCCATAATATGTTCATAATTGACGGTTAATGTTGTAAAAAATGGGAAAATGTGTACCAAAAAATATTCGATTTTTTTTTCTCTTTTTACCATTTGTACTTGATGTGCAATAACAAATAAGAGCTATACACAGGCACAGTGAGTCAATCAAGTACCAAACCTGGGTTTTTCAAGCTATTTTTGCAAAATATATAGGAATTTAAGAATTTTTATGCCTGTATATATCTGGTTTTTGTTATTGTATATTAATCTAAGTAAAACAAAACCACATCTAATGCCCCTTTAAATATATACCATAGTATGTTTGGAGTATGTATAACAATTAATAAACTCAATTTCTAATCTAGTTTAGGTTGAAATTTTAATGTTAACAAATTATTAAATACAAAACCAAGAATTATTTTCATTTCCACATTTATTTCCATAATATGTCCATAATTGACAGTTCATGATGTGAAAAATAGGAAAATTCTATTTTGCAGTCTGTGAACTGTATTTGAGATTTAGAAATTTATTTCTTGCAAATTTATTTATTCATTTATTTGCAATTTTTTAAAGCTCATTTCTTATTCAATTTATTTTCTTTTTATTACTTTTTTTCAAATGTAAACAGTTGTATATAGCCATGGTGTCCAGTTGCCAGAAATAGCCATATAAGAATAACAATGAAGTAGAAATGAATTTGAATATTTACAAATATAATGGCTTCATTTTTGTTCATCAATATATTGATTTGTAACCTTGGAAAATATTTATACTTAGGGTCTAAAAGAGTTGTCAAATGCTAAAATAAATTTCACTTTACTATCTATAGTAATACTTGTATTTATATGCATGTCACTGGCCCATGTAATGGTTTATGAGTATTTGTATATATGTATATATGTATATAATTGTATATATGTATATATGAATATATTTATATATGTATATATGTATATATGTTTGCCAATATGTGGAAGGCATAAGGGTAATGAAGAATCTGAATCTGAATCTGATTATGCAAGAATGTTAATAGTATATAGAAATTAAATCATAATCATAGCATTGCAATTGAATATATATATATATATATATATATATATATATATATATATATATATATATATATAATATATATATATATATATATATATATATATATATGTATATGTATTAATAATCAGCTGAATAAGAAAAATAGTAAAAAAAATTGGTAGGCACTGGTAAGGCACTCACTTCTCACCAATGATAACAGTAAATGAATAATAATAATAATAATAATAATAATAATAATAATAATAATAATAATAATAATAATAATATAAAAAACAATAATAATTTTTCAATCAACATAGCACCAAGAAAATCATTATAGCAATGGCATATATCCAAAAATAATTCATTTACATTTGTGGTTCTAAAGTATGGGGTGATGGGACTATGATGACAGTCAATTTACCTCTTGGTATTCTATATATTACATGAAACAAAATTTAGAAAAAGAAATTAAAAAAAAATCATGAATGAAAAAAATAGTATTAACAAATATCATTAAAGCATCTGATACCATACCATTATTTCATTAAATTTTAAAATGAAAATTTAATCTGAAATTTTTGAAAAACTCCAAATCAAGAGACAGTATCTAAATATAAATATAGTATCTAGATAACATAGTGTACTTTTGTGCCAATCCATAAAATCAGAATGCTTTGTAATGAAAAAAAATGTAAAAGAAGAAATTACAGAAATGTGTATTTTTTCCTACATGTTTCTTTGTTATCATTGTGCATTCAGGAAATGGCGGAATACATAAAGAAATGCATGTATAATACATGTAGTAAACTTGTATATAATATACATATTTCTATGTTAAAATGGTATGTAAAATACTGGTTTGTATCCTATAGACTCCCACAGTTAGTGCCAGGTTGTAAATTTTGAATTTACTGGATGAGTGTAAATACAAAAAATTTACAATATGACAATGCATATATAATGTATGGATATAACAGTATCCAGTAGTATTGCTGCTCACTTTATTAGTATCTTCTTGTTATTGTTTGGGGACAATTTTAAGATTTTCTTGTTAATTTTCTTTTACCAATCCTTGTCGATGTGTATTCACTTGAACAATATGATATTTTATAATTCATTCGTTTAGTCATCAATAGTCCCTGCTTTGTTTATCTTTTATTTGTTCGATACCTTTGTGTTTGTTGCCCGGATGGCATCACAACTCTTGTGATTACTGAGAAATTAAAACATGAACTACACTGAGAGCGTCATCGATGATTGTTCTTTGTTAGTATGGAACATTATCCTAGCGATCGTTATTCATTTATTATCAATAGTAATTAGAGAGCAAGTAATTAATCTTCACATAGTGAGACATTTGATTATCTATTTATCTATCTCATTTTGTTTATATTTTTATAAACAGAATAAGATCAACCCGATAAGATATTTGTATATGTAGGAGCTTTATTTACTATTATATATTCTATCAAACTAAAACTTAGAAAGTCTGTATGAAATGGAATGATCTGAATAAGGTGTATATTCCACTTTTTATTTAAATGAAATCAATGTTTGCTATTTTGTATTTTATCTATTTTTGTTTTCAACGTGTATTATTTATATTTCACAAACGGTAATTCTAATTCGATTTAAGTAAGAATTATCTCCCGTAGTTTGCAAGCGTAACGTTATACGTTGTTTGCTTTTCAAATACGTGCATTTGAGATATTCGGTGTTTGTGTGTGTGTGTGTGTGTTTGTGTGTGTGCGCGCGTGCGTGCGTGCGTGTGTGTGTTGTTGGGGTTTTTTTTTGTCATTTTAAAGACCTTTAAATATTTAATTATACATGTACATATATTCAGTGACACAAAAACTCTACAGGTGTCAAGTTCTAGGTCCCACCCTTAAAGTAATAAACACATGATTAAGCAAGCGTATGCAGAAGTTATAAATTTATTTATTTAACTTTAAAATGGTATGCTCCCCCTATTGATTAGTATTTCATAGATATTAGAATGATTTCAATGTGTATATTAGTTATGATTTTTCCTTTTGATCAGACTCCATACATTACATAGGCGTCGGAACCGGGGGGTGGGGGGCTAGGGGGGGCTTAGCCCCCCACTTTTTTGCAAAGATAGACATAGGTGTTAAAAATTGGGGCTTAGCCCCCAGACGTTTCTGGTGTGTGTATGTGTTTTAAGTTGGTTTAGCCCCCCCCCCCCCACCTTTCAATTTGTTTCCGACGCTGATGCATTATATCACCATATGTGTTTATCTCTGCATTAATATTTCCCTCAATTTAAATCATCTACAAATTTTACTCCACAGATTCCCGATAACCAAAGTTCTTGTTATATCTCCATAAATCTGACAAACTGCAGGAACACTAGAACTCCTAAAGCATCATGTTGTACTTGGTGGTGGTGTGTGTAGTAAATATCTAAAAATTACCCTTTTTCACATAATTTCCTAATTCTATTTGTCATTTTAATATGATAATTCAGTTCATAGTTTTGAGAATTGCATCACTAATTCACTTGCACTGGAGAAGGCACCTTTTGTCAATTATTTATATAAACTGTACAATATAAAACTATTTTAACAACTAGTTATATCCCCGGTCTAGGAGCCATGGAATAACCTTTAAAATCAAAATCACAAATCTGATTTCTTAAACTAAATCTATTTAAAAATAAAGTCATGTTGTTATTTTTTACTTTGCTTGGTGAACATAAGTTGTCATGTTGTACATTTTTTAACTAACACCAAAGTCCGTAAATTCACAATTTACAAAATGTCAGGGGGCTAAAATGATCAAATTCTTAGTTCTTTACTCCTAGCACTGTAAATTGTATGAAATTTGTCACCCTTTATTGAATAGATATGTTTAAAGTATACCAGGCTGAAACAAATTCCAATTATGATCCTTTTAGTGTTTTGCGTTTTAGTATTATATATTGTTTTAAATTGTTTTTATTTTTATTATTTTATATTAGTTTGGCATTTTATATATTTTAATTGCTTTTTTATGTATTTTTATTGTTTGGATTAGTTTTAATATTTCGGGTTGTTTTAATTATTTTAGTATTTTACATTGTTTTGGTGTAGTTTTGTTAAACTTATCATGTAAATGCAAATTAACTTCATCAATGCCGATTTTAAAACCTTATCAAGATACTAAAAACAGAAAATGTATTCAAATATTTGGTTGTATTTTTTATTCATAAAATTACAACTGCATTATACTATTTTCCTGTTAAATGCACATAAAACCCTGTCCGGTCAAACCTCTACATATCCTAACAATGTAAGGGGAAAATTCGGTCTTAAGTAGGCTATCTCCCCGTTCATATGATTGGTTGAATATCTCGTTCCCACAACGTAGTAAGTCGTTCGAACGAGATTATCAACCAATGAGAAATTCAGATTTAGTCGTGGGAACGAGATAATAACTTGTGGGAACGAGATAAAAATAATTTTCCAAGCATGAATATCTGGTGGGAACGAGATATTAACTTGTGGGAACGAGATAAAAAAGAATGCAAGCATAAATATCTTGTGGGAACGAGATAATAACTTGTGGGAACGAGATGAAAACGAGACAATAACTTGTGGGAACGAGATGAAAACGAGACAATAACTTGTGGGAACGAGATATTAACTTGTGGAAACGAGATAAAAAAAAATTGCGAGCGTCCCCTCTGTGCCACCGTGTGTTGGCCAACATACAATTATATTCAATGGCAGATCCACCGAGACCCCTCCGGCTTCTGACATTTGGTTTTCTGTTCATTTTTACAAGTTGATGTTCCGTCAACTGAGTAATGGTAAGTTGTTATTGGGATCAGGTCACAGCACATTTTGCAGTATGGGCTTAATAACACATTATATTGACGGGATATTACACATGTATGTTCATTTCAGAAACATAAACTCAACTTCAAGATTGAAATTTCCAAATCACACTTTTATTCGTAAATTTTTGCTTTTTAAATTGACGAAAATAAAGTAAAATTCCCTAAAAAATATAGGTCCAGGAGATTTTTTGAAATAATGCTATTACAAGTCAGTTCGTCGTCCTTTATTATAAATTTGCTTAGAATGTTACTTAATGTCATACACTTGTGGCAGAATTCACAGCCATTGATCGGACTGTTTACAATCCTTGCGCACGATTAATATGCAAATGTTTTCCTTACTGTGTATTGGCAAGATGGCTGTGAAGTTGGACATAAAAGTTGCGTCATTCCTCATTCACGCGATCTTAACCGATGAGAAACTCGCGGCAGTATTTGAAGTTTGGGAAAATGTTTTACATGCACACGTATTGACCTTGAGGTTTAAGGCTACTAATGGGGAGTATAGTGTAAGGGTACAATACTGTCCTATCGCATAGGAAATTAATATCGATGAAACGGTGTTTATAAGCACAAGGTTTATAATCATATCGCTGATCTATGTAGTTTGTTGCATAATAAATAAGCCATCAGTACTCACCTTAGGCCGAATGTCTGCCCGAATTTTAAGTTACTTTTTTTGTAAAACCTAATTTTACTAAAATAAAAAGTAATTGAAAATCGTTGTAGAAATTCGGTCAATACTCACGTGTGCTATAAATGGTACAGAATGAGTAAAAATTTGTAATGTTTTCATTGTCATTATTGTTCTTATTCGAAATAAAATTGGGTGATTTTTGCTAATTTGGAAACTCTGGAAATAAAACGCATTTTCTCAGTAAAAAAACTGATGTCATATTGTGACACTAAATTCAAAATTTACAACATGACAGTGGTACCCTTTATTGAAATTAACCTGTAATATATTTCAAACATGTGTACAAAATGTATATTTTTTCAGTATACTGAGTGTATTATACCTCATTAAAAATTTTAATTACCATCAACTCATATCAGGACTTTCAGTACTTTGATTAAAAGGGGTTTGGCTACTAGAAAATAAACACATAAACTATGCTCTAATTGCAACCAATCTTTTGGGAAACTTTTGAAAAAATCCTGGAGGGAGATGAACCAACTCTTTATCTAGAGAAGAGACCATCTAAATCATGTGAATTACCCAATAGCATGATTTAGACACTACCATTGACAACTTGTTATACTGAGTGTGAATTTTGAACACGGAGAATCCAATAAGTAACCACTTTTGTAATTTAATTTGAAACCGTAATAATTATATCATCATGCTGCATGACGTTGTACATTTTATCCGATTATGAAACTGCCTACCGGGAATTTTTGTAAGTGTGGCCAGTAGGGGGAAACATATCATAGGGCCTTAATTTATAGAACAATGAATAGTTTCATTTCCAGCACAAACCGATTATTATTAATGGGAAATCCTAGTATTGGCCGACTTGTTTGGGCTACAGAATAAAAAATACCAGAAAGGAACATTCGAATACATCTTCCCTAGTCAAGAAATGACGTGAATCAGAAAACCTTGACTTGGGAAACTGATGTAAAATGAATGTTCTGGTCCAAATTGAATTTCTCTGTTATTTACAATGATAGGCCTGCTTTGTGACTGGACATTTTTTCTGAGGATTTATCAGTAAAAGCTGTAGCCGCTTACATTGAGGTACAAAATATCGAATTTCATATTACATGTATTAGAAAATTTCCAAGTCATGATTATGAATCATCCATACAATATGTATAAATATGTGTGTAGAAATACATTTGAAATACAATAACATCCAGACATCACTGGTGTAAGCATGGATATATTTTATATAGGCTAGGCCCATATATATATATATATATATATATATATATATATATATATATATATATATATATATATATATATATATATATATATATATGTCCGTGTCGTGAGTCATTTTAGTGCTTTATATAAATCTTTTCTTGAAGTGTATACATTTATTTGCTTTGCTTAGATCCGACACCGTTGTTGGTTTTAGTGCTTGCTTATATGTATATACACACATATATATATATATATATATATATATATATATATATATATATATTATATATATATATATATATATATATTGAAGATTTGTTATTTCAGTGCAATTAACAGACTTATAATTATATATTCAGATTATATTGTTTAATGCTGACCCATAGGAGTCATCACGAATGGCGGAGAAGAAAATTCCCCTACAAGAAACCGTAACGTCATGTCTATTTATATCAATTACATCAGGACGACAAACGTGTTCCTGTGATTTTACTGAGAGTCAGCAAGATTTTATGTCAGAACTCGGAGACATTTGTGATTGTGTTTCCATGATACAAATAGATACCCGACAGTTTAGGTCTTGCGAAATACGCATTGCTGTGGGGAGGTCAAGTCCAACAATTTTCTCACTCTGTTCTCTCATTCATAACTTTATCAAGACGAACTAACCTGTCATTCGTTAATTAGAGTCGGAATTATGTATGACGTCAAATAAACACGCCTACATTTGTAAAACATGAATGAAATTCTAAGACTGACCTCCTAGAGGGTACATGTGGACGCCGTAATAGGGCGGGAAATAGCACACGTTGTCGTTTTCCTGTACCCAATGGGTTATGTTCACGTTAACTTACTATTGGAATACCCAGTTCGGAATACTTCGGATTTTTAAACAATCATATGGTATGACACGAGATTGCACAATATGCCCTAACAACAAATATCAACTAGATCTAAATACGTCGGTGTTCTCTTCTATAAAGATTTTCACTGCAAACGGAAGAAAATTACTGGAAATTAAGCGAATAGTTATTGGTATTTATTTTATGGTGTTAGTGTGTAATATCCCGACTGAATTCTGAAGAAATGTCAAAAACATCCGAGTGTGTGGGTGTTAAAGAAAATATGGGTTTACACAGTTAATTTTCGCGCTTTTAATTCAGTGCACATTTCTTTTGGCTATATATATCCAATATGATGTGGAGCACGTGGGTTATGAGTCTTCCTTTTTTCTTTTTTTTTTATTTCATCTTTCCTCAACTATTCATATTTCTCCGGTATATACATGACGATTTCAGATTTTCATTGTACATCACAGAATAATTTACCATTTCAGCGGATTTTATGTATTTTTTAAAACTTTTTGTGATTCGACTCCGTCACGAAGGTAAGAAAGTAAAATTTATTTCATATTGCATTTTTATGTGTCGTTATGTGATAATATTTTACGTTCATTGGTTTCTTTCACCCATAATTATTTATCTATTGTTAAAATTTTGTAACCGTTATTGATTGTGGTTTTGTGGTTTTGTTGCGGTTGCTTAAAATTGTTGAAGAAATATGTATCACCAAAATATATATTCACTTATTGGGGGGTTTGCGCGCTAGTCATGTGTTTTAAAAATCATACTGGCCTGCAAAATCCCAAATGGAGTGAAGAAGATTCATCGTTAGAAAAGTCTTTAAAATCCTTTATTTTTACTATGACTTCCAGAACAGTCGGATATCTTTCACTCATACCAAACTATTTTCTCTTGGTCTGTAATATTGTCATTTGCTAACTTTTAAATTGAAAATTTGAAAGTGAGCACATTTATCAATATGTATTTCATATTCTTGGTGTTATGATGGCCAGTTTACATACATTATTTATATACATTGTCTATATATGATGTTAATAGTGCATACGTGTGTACATAGTTATGTATGTGAAGCCCTTTTGTTTCAATTGTTTGTTTGAAGATGCAACGTTCATGCGTGTTTTACAGCGTTGTTGTAACTTACATAAATATTTTATACATTCATATGGAAACGATCGATAAATTATATTTCACGGTGGTGATCTGGGTCTGCATTATAATCATTGTAGAAATGCGTCACAGAAGGATTATAGGGGTAGCGTGTACTGTTTAAATCTTAAAATTGAACTCGGGATAACGTGATTTTGGTAGCATCCGTTTATATCTTTCATTGATATTTATACCTTTAATTACTTAAACGTGAACTGAAATATTTACGTTACAATATGTAATGAGATTGCCTTTATCGGCCAATATATTTAATGGCGTAATCGTGCTAAATGGATCGCTGAATCTGTTGGAAGAATTGAAGAGACGCGTCCATGACGACGAATAGATGTTTATTTTTATTATGAAATCGTGTTTTGATCATAGCCATAGTAGTGAGTAATGAAAGTCGTGCCCTAGTAGTCTGATGCGATACAGTTACAATAATATAAACAATCAACATACATGTATATAAACGTAGACTTTACCATCTATTTAATTGTCCTTAATCACCTTTCGCTAGGGACGCGTATATTTAGCTAATGCACGGGAACATTTATTGATTTTAACGATACCTTGCTCTGGAATTTAATTTTATTCAAATATTTTTAAATTCATATGTTGAAGTTCTTTGCTGTCATGAGCCATGTAGGAGTAATTCTTCGATGTCATCTAGACTGAGGATATGTCTTCCTTTGCCCACTGCCTTCATTTGTGAAGGGGTCAATCACGGCCCGTACATACATGTTGCCATGCACCACAACATTTGTTTGGGAGGGGGCAAATTCTATCCCTATATAGCAAGACTATGTTGTCATGCCCACTGCCATCGTTTAGGAAGGGGTCAGCCCTGGTCATTTGTATCTAATAGGTATGTCCCGTGCCTTCGTTTGGGAAGGATTTAGTCCGGCCCCTACATATGTAGCCATGTCTTTTGCCTTCGTCTTGGAAGGTATCAATCCCGGCCCTATATCTGTTGCCATTAGACAATGTATAGGCCTACTATATACTTAAATAGATCTATATAGAATGGGCGTCAACTAATTGTATAAGAATGTCATTACATTTAGTATGTTCAGTATGTATAGGCGTGTAAGCAGTTATATTGCGGTTAACTGACTCATTGTTCGTATATCTGTTCTGTGTACATTTCAAGGTGAACACAAGAATTAACATACTTCAATGCCTTTTTACAAAGAATACGGATATATTATCTTAAAATGCTCACTTATTGATAGTCACCCAGTTAACAGCAACATGTGACTATATTTTGACCTTGAAATAAATGATTTCTACTTTACGTCACAGTTATATTTAGAAAATGGAGTAAGATACTCACACCTAAGAACGATAACTATAATTTATGCTAAAGAAAGTGACAGGATCTATAGAAAGAAAGTTTCTCAAGTGCAAGGTTTAATTTGCATTCGGGGATTCCCCTGTAACCGACTTTCTACAACGAACGATAACTGTCATTTGATCAATATTTCCAGTTCATATTGATGGTTTAGTCATTGATACATGTAGAACGTACAACTCGAAAGCGGATCCCGGGTTCATTGCAGATATAATCAGAATACTGAATACATTTTAATTCGGCAAAATTAGGTTTTACAAAAAGTAACTAAAAATCGGGTCAATCATTTGGCCTAACGTGAGTACTGATGGCTTATTTATTATGCAACAAATAAACTACATAGATCAGCGATATGATTATAAAATCTTGTACTTATAAACATCGTTTCATCGATTTTAAATTTCTATGCCACAGGGCAGTATTATACCCTTACGCTATACTTCCTATCAGTAGTCTTAAATCTGTAAAAAAAAATATAAAATCTTAAAATTCATAAACGCTGAACTGACCTTTAATAGCATATATTTCAACAAGTCTCGTAGACCTATATTTTTCAGCGAATTGTTATTATATTTTCGTCATTTTAAAAAGCAAAAATATACGAATAAAAGTGTGATTTGGAAATTTCAATCTTGAAGTTGAGTTTATGGTTGCTGAAATGCACATACATGTGTAAATTTTGCGTCAATATAATGTGTAATTTACCCCAAACTGTAAAATGTGCTTTGACTTGTGCCCAATAAACAACTTTATAATATAACTGCGTTGATGTTCCATCAACTCGTAAAAATGAAGGAAATTAAAGTCATGTGTCTTTCGGATGATACTTTTAAAAACCGAGTCCTTGTCACGATAGGCGTCAGACCTAAAGTACCCCCACTGCACTGGCATCAGGCTAAGACATACGTCAACATTTGAGGCACTTCACCCAAATAATATGAATATAATGGCATTATAATTGGTACTCTTAAGAAATGCTTTTATTCTCTTTTGAGGTAAAATGCATTTTTAGGTCACCTGAGCCCTTTGCCCAGGGTGACCTATTGCGGTCGTCTTTTGTCTGTCGTCGTCCGTCGTTAACATTTACACATTTTCGACTTCTTCTCAAAGACCAGTGGACCAATTTTCACCAAACTTGGCATGTATCATCCCCATGTGAAGCCGCATAAAGTTTACGAATAAAAGAGGCTAGCTCCCATAGGGGCCCCAAAAGGGACCAAAAAGGACCAAAATTTGGTACATCTTTAAAAATCTTCTTCTAATGAACCAATGATCAGATGACTTTCAAATTTTGTATGCATAATCTTTAAGTCAATATCTACAAAGTTTGCGAATGAAAATGAAACATGTTTATAAACGAGCCACTAGGGGGCGCTTCAGTAAAGCAGGGTACAGTTGTATAACAAATTGTTTAATAACTCAAAACTGATCGACTTTTTGTATACAAAGATATATGAGAAAGTTGTTTGGAATTATTTAAGGATCATTTTGACAAAATTTCAAGGTCATGGGGTCAAAGGTCAAGGTCACAGACACCAAAGTAAACGGAAAACATGTTCTTTTTGTGTAAAATATTCAACATTTTTAACTACTTCTCCAGAACCTTTGTTTCAATTTGAACCAAACTTGACAGAAAGTTTAACCATGTAAAGCCGCATTACGTTTGTGGATGAAAAGGGGCTAGGACTAAACATGGCTTTCATGGCTAAAAATAGAACGAATGCGTCAGCAGTTTTTTTATCTTTAATACATGTATCTCCAAAATTATTAAAGCTAGAGAAAAAACCGTTACCCTAAAATGAGGGCTTGCAAAAATTTACAAGTATTTCATTTTGATGGAAATTGACTGGTCGACCCTTATGTCAGTTATTTCCCCTTCTTTGTGGATTTTTTCATGTTTTTTGACATTATCTTGAAAAGTATAATAGATAGAGTAAAAGTGAAATAGTAGAAATGTTTAGGACGCAAAGAGCTACAAAAAAACAATTATGCCGAATTTGTCAAGTCACACACCCTTATGGGAGTTATTTCCCCTTTTAAGTGGATTTTTCATATTTTTGACTGTTTTTTGACATTATCTTGAAAAATATAATAGCCAGAGTAAAAGTGAAATAGCAAAAATTATCAGCACGCAAAGAATTGGACCGAAATTATGTACCCTTATGGGACTTATTTCCCCTTTTAAGTGGATTTTTCATGTTCTTAGACGTTTTTTGACATTATCTGAAAAAATATAATAGCTAGAGTAAAAGAGAAATAAGCAAAAATGTTCAGCATACAGTTATTGTCATGTTAGTGTTCATGGGGAGCTAATTATGTTCTGCTCAGGTGACCGTCAAGGCCTATTGGGCCTCTTGTTACAAACATACAATTTTGGAGGAAATTGAAATACATAGTTATATAGATATTATATGTCGCTTATCTAAGTTTCTTCTCAGTCTCATCACCAACTATTTATCTCCTCTTATTTCTTCGAAAACAACTTTATAAAAATGAAACTACAGGTACATAGAACTATATTAGTTCCTGAAACACGGTTTAACGAATTAAAAATAGCAAATGTAAGTGTAAAATGTGCAATGATAGGCTAATATTCAGATACAAAAATTGAAATTTATCCCAGTTTCAATGTTTGACCATCATTTCTAATGTTCACATGAGTTAGAAATAAGACACTAAGCTACTGATTATGATAGTAAAAAAAACTTCAAGAAAAACTTATTTACATTATTGTCTGTGTATTAAAATTTGTTTTATAATGTTTTGTTTGAACGCACACAATTCCTTTCTGTATATATATTGTACATATGTTTTCTCTGCGCGTAATGGACATGGAAATATAAATAACTCTGACTCTGATTCTGAATCTTAATTCTTGATAGACTTATAATACCCTGGTTATTTTTGTTTTCTATATTATCATTTTAACTAGATCACTGAAATAAAGAAACATGTACCATAACAGGAGTTACATTATTGTTCTTATATAATAAATATCATTTTATCGTCATTATTTTGTTGTCGCTATCATCATCATGATTATGATTGTTCATATTATTAAGATTTATTATTATTAAAATTATCTTATATTTGCTCATCTGTAAATACGCATATAAATAAAATAAATAGAAATATTTGACGTAATGTATTTGTTTTCTTTCTAGTAATGATTATATTATTCTTAATTTATTCCTTAAAGAAGTACTTAAAGAGTCCATAATAAGATTTTATGTTTATATTTAGTAGGCCTACTTCACTTGACGTACGTAATATAAACTTGATATGAAACTACACTTGATTTACTTAAAATATACTTACTATAAAACTCCACTTGATGTACTTAATATATACTTAATATGAAGCTACACTTGATGTACTTAATATATACTAACTATAAACTATACTTGATGTATTTAATATATACTTAATATGAAACTACACTTGATGTACTTAATATATACATACTATAAAACTCCACTTGATGTACTTAATATGTATTTACTATAAAACTACACTTGATGTACTTAATATATACTTAATATGAAACTACACTTGATGTACTTAATATATACATACTATAAAACTCCACTTGATGTACTTAGTATGTATTTACTATAAAACTACACTTGATGTTCTTAATATATACATACTATAAAACTACACTTGATGTACTTAATATATACATACTATAAAACTACACTTGATGTTCTTAATATATACATACTATAAAACTACACTTGATGTACTTAATATGTACTTACTATAAAACTACACTTGATGTACTTAATATATCCTTACTATAAAACTACACTTGATGTACTTAATATGTACTTACTATAAAACTACACTGGCTGTACTTAATATATACTTACTATATACTGCACTTGATGTACTTAATATGTACTTACTCTATAATTACACATGATGTACTTATTATATACTTACTATAAAACTACACATTTTATATATACTTGCTATAAAAATACACTTGATGTACTTAATATATACTTAGTAAACTATAAAACTACACTTGATGTACTTAATATAAACTAAATATGAAACTACACTTGATTTACTTAATATATATTTACAATAATACTACAATTTATGTAGTTCATATATACTTAATATGAAACTACACTTGATGTACTCAATATATACTTGATATGAAACTATACTTGATGTACTCAATATATACTTGATATGAAACTATACTTGATGTACTCAATATATGACAACTTGATATGAAACTACACTTGATGTACTCAATATATACTTACTGATAAAACTTAACTTGACGTACTTGATGTATATACTTACTATGACAACGAATATATATATGTGTGTATATATATATAGTGTACTTACTGCTATAAAACTACACTTGACGTACTAAATATATACACATGTACTTACTATAAAACCACATTTGATGTACTTCATAGTTACTTATTATTATAATACAACACACGTATTAAATATATACTTACTATGAAACCACATTTGATGTACTTCATAGTTACTTACTATTATAATACAACACACGTATTAAATATATACTTACTATAAAACCACATTTGATGTACTTCATAGTTACTTACTATTATAATACAACACACGTATTAAATATATACTTACTATAAAATTACACCTGATGCACTATATATATATACTTACTATGAAGATACACATCTTTAACTAAAATCTAAATTTGTAATTTCCGTAATTAATCCACTTAATGAACCAATTATAAAAACTGCTGTAAACAAAGGTTCATTGTGTCAGTTGTCAAGGCGTTTCTGTTTGATAAATGAAACTTTTTTCAACAGGATTCTATTATTATATGTTTTCCTGGAAAAATGAATCACTTATTTGTATAAATCTCTTCAGTTAACCCATGTCATATCTGAATTAATATACACTAGCTTACCATTCAAGTTTATATGTCTTTGTTTTACCAGAGCAAAAACTTGTCACAAATCAAGATGTTTGCACTCATTTATCATAAAAAGAGAAGACAAAGGTGGGGGATTTGATTCATTCGTTATCTGATATAAAATCTTGTAAAATTTCATCAAATACTTAGAATGTAGATGCAGTGGTGTAATACTTAATTTTTCAGGAATTCAACATTTTATGCAGGCAAAACAAAGAAAGAAGATGAATAAATGAAATAAAAAGAATCCATTACCGGTGTCATATAGAGAATCTTGCTCCCGAAAGATTCTATATAGAACCACAACCACCCGGACATTTTTCTACATGGAAAAAACTTCCCCTCGGAAAGAATACTATATAGAAAACATATTTTTTTATACAGAAAATGTTCCGCCAGGAATTAATTCTTCATAGAACCCCCTCAATCCAAATCTTTTGTTGTTCAATATATCAACAAAATGGTTTAAAACTTTTGTGTCCTTATACACCCTCAATCATTTTTTATTTATGATGTTTCACGCAACTTTATCCAAAATTCAATATTTTAAACTCCCAATAAAGTTATACACAATCCACCTGAACAATGGGTACCACGTAACACAGAGACATGAGTGTTTTAATTTTATTCATATTAACAAAACACATTTAAAAGAATATACAGGTTTGAGTGTGTCATTAGTTGAAAAAAAAGATAGAAATGGGACAAAGAATGTTCTTGTTATGGTAACGAGTTTTCACAATGTGATCAAGTCAGCCATCCGTATTAACGTGCACGACTTCTCAAAGACTTATTTGCTAATAGATATGCATCGATAGTTATACAATTAAAACCATACAACTGCTTATAGACAGACAAAGTAAAAAGTGGAAATAGATGTTTGCCCCAAACGAGGATCTAAAACACAGGTGGAAACATGTCATCCACCAAATCAATTTCATTGATGCAACAAACGTACACGTTGATTTATTTCTTACATGAATTATTGCAACGTCAACCAGTTTGATAACCATATGATATAGCGATCAGTGGCGTTGTAACCTTTAGACAGTGGAGGCAGTGACCTACATAACGATTTGACCCAATAAATCTCGCAATCTTTTACTTAGCATTCATTACAACAATGAAGTCTTTGAACTTTTTAATACCAATCTATCACCATTCGATAGGCTAGTGATATACAAGGTAAATTATTCTTAGAACATGTTGTTACACTTCAAAATAATATCATTTTGTTATATTTGTATGGCATAATTACAAACCTACATAACTACATAATTTTCATTTGAAAATACCAGGAATTAGACCTATGTTCCTCGAATGATAAAAAATAAAACATTTAACAGTTATTAACGTTTGGCGCCATTAGCCACTACATGTATATACCTTCACCCCCAATTAAATTATCCAAAATTTTGAAAAATATCTTATCTGTTGATTTTTTTTAGAATTACGCCCCATTTAAAAGTACTGGATCCACCACTGCTGAACACTAATTGTTAATACAGTTTCTCCATGCCTTTGCCACACAATTAAGGACTTCAGAACACAGTATTAATTTATGCTTTTATACCTTAAACATTTAAAACAATTATACATTGACTGAAATGTGTTATCTTTCGGGAGGCTTTGCACCTTGATCACCATACAACGACTCTGCTGTCCCGCCTGGGAACAAGGAAGTCCCCAGACCCATTGCCTAGACTTATTGTCAAGTGCCTTCTGGCGAATCCTTTATCAGTATCAGATATTTTTATAATGATTATACTTTTATAGCAAGTTATAAATACATTTATACCTATAACGCGTATACCTATAAAGCTACGCCCTTCTTTTATGAATGAGATTGAACATTGTACTATATATGTTTACCTTATAATGTTTACACAGTTGTAATAGGATATAAAATAAAAGCGTGAGACATTAATACAAACTTGAATTAATGTATCAAAATCTTTAGTTTGAATAAAGCCAACATACATATTACATATTAGGATTCTAAGCTTTATTATATTTCTTAACAACTCACGTTTCAGTTTTATTCAAATTTTATACTTTCAAAAGAAACATACCCTGCGGTTATTGGCTGACAAAACTGTTATATTTTAATTTCCTGGTTTACATGTAAATTTATTTATCTACCTGCAATCTGAGAAAATCAAGACATTCTACACGTTTTGGGGTTTTATATAATCATCCCAAATATAATATAATATATATAATATATATATATATATATATATATATATATATATATATATATATATATATATATATATATATATATATATATATATATATATATGTAAGAAAACCACATGTACATAATATCCTGTGCCCAACATTACATCTGTAAAATTATGTGTTGGTGGTCAAATGTGATTGTGATTGGTTCAAATCACAGTACTTACAAAGAACAATACATACCCCTTATAAATGTCTGTATAGAACATAATGATTGATTAAATATATCTTAATCACTTAAATCTTCGTCGAGTAGCACAAACTGCAGTAACTATCCTACTAGGTTTTTATGGAATGTAGTATAATTATAATTTAGTATTGATGTTAACGTTTTCGATATTTGCTTCTTACTTCCTTAACACTTGCTTTTAACTTTATCAACACTTGCCTCGAACTTTACCAATACCTGCTTCTGATTTTATCAACACCTACTTCTTACTTTACCAACGTCTGTTTCCTACTTAATCAACACTTGCTTCTGATTTTATCATCACTTGCTTCTGGTTTTCTCAACACTTCATTCTAACTTTATCAAAACTTATTTCTAACTTTATCAACACTTGCTTCTGATTTTATCAACATTTGTTTCTTATTTCATCAACTTCTGCTTCTTATTTTATCAAAACTTACTTCTTATATTATCAACACTTACTTCTAACTTTATATCAACGCTTGCTTCTGATTTTATCAACATTTAATTCTTATTTCCTCAACTTCTGCTTCTTTTTTCATCAACACTTACTTCTTATGTAATCAACACTTCTAACTTTATCAACATTTGCTTCTTATTTTATCAACACATGTTTGGATGTGATCGCGAGAGTCTAGATATGACGTAATGTTCCATACTACACAGTTTCACTTATTGTAGAAAAATGTACAACAACTTGTGTAAGTTGGTTATCATGTTTATTTCACTCTCATTAGTTAATTTTAAAAAATGAAAAGACACTCGGTAGACCCCATGTCTTTTCAAATTTTGAAAATTAGCAACCTCGAGTTAAATAAAAATGACATTCCACTAACACTCGTTATAGAACCTCTATATATAGCTAAAACATAATATTTCGTGCTTAAAACGGAGTGGAAAAAAACAGAATCAAACACAAACAGACAAGAAAAGTAAGTGCAAAAACTTAAAAGTTATCCAGTTGACCATTTTGCAAAACGTGAATGATTCAGAGTTGGAGGCCATTTACCTTTCAATTTATTCAAAGACAAAATACTTCAATTATTTCGCTTTAGATTGAATCACAAACTACCTGGAACATATTTTATTTTCACAAAAGCCCTCAGGTAGCATATCAAAATATTTGCAACTTTGATACAAATTTCAAGTCGAACAGAGAATAGTTCATACAGAACAGATGGTAAATTATATTTTCCTGGAGTGATGAACAAGTAAACTTGAATCCGTGATATTAAAACTCTGATGATAAACCTTAATTGGAAATATAATTAGACAGCTAAGAATACATATTGTTTTCTTATTTCTAAACACTAGTTACATAAAAATGTCTAATTCGGAAATATAAAATCTGAAACATATACAGCAACGATTAACCGTAGGTCATATCTTTATTTTCTTTTTCGATTGCAGTTCGATCAGATGACCAGTAAAATTTATCAGGTTAGTTAGCTGTGGTGGATATATAGCATATATTGCCGAGCAGTCCAGATATTGACCGAAAAATGCCCTGTAGTCGTTCAGGTCAATTTATAGGACAATAATATCCCTATGTGTATCGTACCTGTGTTGCCTGTATGAACAGTATTGTTAATGTGTGTGACCCCAATTGTACCCCTTTGGCTTTCAGTTGTTTCGTCAGTCCGTTTTTTAAATAGTAAAAGTTTTGTCAAAGAGAAGTGTAAAAGAATTAGATAATTGATTTGGGGTAAATATCTTTGTATTAACACGGAAAGACATAATCATTAAAATGAACAGGTAATAAGCACACGTATAACTACTTTCGATTTGTAAATCAAGCCGCTACAAATTTGATGGCAATGTTGTCTACTATGTTTGTAATGTACATGTATTATATTCTATAAATTATACTGCTTATGTTATTAAATTGAATTGAATTGTATGTCCTTTAATCAAAACTATCATGAATGCATTTGCTGGCAGTCATAATATTCTCTGAATATTTGAACGTTCAAGTTTTTTATTCAATGATTTTGAGATATTTTTTTAAAGTTGACTTTGATCAATATATTGTGTTTTTTATTACAACAAGATGTAATCTGAATATTTTACATCAGATTTGAATTTAAAGAAGATATGTTGATGATGTTTTTCTGTTAAATGAAATTTATCGAACTGATTTTTGTTCAAGTACTTTTTTCTAAAGTTACCAAAACAATTCATCTTTGATATATCATAAGCATGTTTGCAATATGTTATGGGAACATGCCCTACGAAAATGAAGGACAACGCATTTTCTTCTTTCGACTTCTGTAGAATAGGTATTTTCAATTATATTTGATAGGATAGTTAACATCTTTATGACTTTGGATTTGTTATTGAAGGAGAGATGTTTTTTAGTGTCCGAGTAGTGTGTGTTCCCTAGCATTGTGTGCATTTTTGCTTCTTTACCTTTTGTTGTTTATTATATTAATTATTTGATGGCGATTTTGACATTTCTAACTGTTGAATGTGTTTCTGTTTCTTTTGGTCATGTGGAACAAAAGCAACGTCCTTGACATACATAAGACAGTCTGGTAAATCATATGACACGAAGTTACTATTGGATTTCAATGTTCTCATAAGTAATACAAAAGTTTCTTGGGGTTAATTGTTTTTGGTATCATTAATCAGCATTTCTTTATCATCTAATGACAGAGCGGTCAACTAGCAAGCGGAAGTTCCCAGGTTAGAAAACAGGTTAGGGGAATGTAATCTGTGATCATCGTCAAAGGTTGTATCTTTAATGAAGTTAGAATAAAATTTTCATTGAAAATTGGTGTATAATGTGTGGTCACTGTCAAAGATTATACCTATAATGAAGTTACAATAAAGTATTCATAGGATGGGTCAAGGGAACGTAGTTTGTGTTCACTGTCAAATGTTGTATCTATAATGAAAACAATATTATGAAGTAAAAATTGAAAATGGGTCAAGGAGAACCGATTTGTGAACACTGTCACAGTTCAGCAGGAACGTGATTTGGGATCAGCTTGTTGTGGCCTTAGCATTCATCCCATGGGATCTAGTACAAAGTAAAAATGAAGAATTACCAATTGATAATCGAAACTCAAATTCATTAGAACACGACGAATTAGGTGTGCAAATGGTCTCAACATGAATAATAATTGCCAAACCCCAAACGGGATATTACCAGGTGTCCGGAAGAATTCAGCATCGTCTACTGGCATGCCACACCCGTCACAAATGTTCCAAATGTTCCAGTTCGATGCGGGATTTTAAAGATATAACGACAGTTTTGGGGAATAAACCAATAATAAAAACCAAAGCGATTTTAAACGCTTTGGGGAATAATTAGGGGACAAAACAGGTATGTTGCTTTAATGATAGATAGTTGAATAAGTTGATGATACTCTTTAGCCGTGTTCCATTGCCAATTTCTATCATGAATTTCACGACATGTTAATAAACTGTTTTGTTTTCATATTTAAACTAGAATGTAAGTTATCAACTTGCGATACTTAAAACATTTTGGAAGTGAAAATGTTTTAAAAATAAATAAACGCGAGTCAGCAACAGACACAAATGTCTTAATGTGTAATATTCATAAAATTACCAAGCTTATCCCATACGCACATTGCAAGCAATCTAAGATAAACCTCAATGTACAAAGACTAAGCATATGTATGTATGAGAGTCTAAATTAAATCATTAAAAGGATGGCAGGTATGTTTTCTTAAAAAATATTGGAACTACGGTATTAACAGGACCAGAACGAGACAAAATGTTTTATAAGTAAAGTCCTTTTTAAAGACAGTATTTTGTAGTTTTTATGGAACGCGGATGTACCACTACATGTTGAACCCTCATTAACTCGGGTAGACAGTCCAAGTGTTGCATATAAAAGCACTTGTCTGCAGTTCTACGAGTGGTTTTGGCTTCTTGACTGCTTTACCAGTTTAAATCAAATTTAGACACCGCTTGATGTTTTTGTAACGTATTCTATTGTCTAAAGTGATGATTGTCTCTCTCAAAGGGAATATCAAATGTATTTATATGAATTTCAATACAGAAAAATACAGATCAGATATCGTTTCAAAGTGTAAACAAATTCTTCATCAATAAATGATTAAGTTTTCAAAATAAAATATCGTTAGACAGTTTGAAAACTTTGACAAACAAAAGCCAAATATTAGAAAATAACTCGGTAAATTGATATATAAACATATAAACATAGCATACAAAGAAAGCACAGGAAATAAAGATGGAGCACGAAATATATCGCCTTAAACATAATACCGGAAGTGTGAGTCATATCCCCTCGGTATATGATACTCATTGTGATGAACCATGCTAGTAAAATATGATAATAAGTTGGATTAAATCTTGATTGAATGTATGGCATAAATAGCCGTAATATTTCAACAAATGATGGGGAGGTATTGCATAGACGTTGTCATTTAAGTGTTTGAAAGATATTTTTCTTTTAGTTTTCTATCAACTGTCAGCCCCAATAATAAGTGACAAAACTCACTAAATAGTTTTCCTTTATGAAATGAGTGTACATAGAGGAGGCTCCAACATATCGACTAATACTGGCAACATCAACATAATTTCCAGATAATCAAGCAACGCAAATTTAAATGTGGATTTTGTTATATTGCAAAGTTATCAATTCCTTATAATTGTATTCTTTGGGTAAATTATCCATACATGAAGCACATGTGCCTGGTTCTGTGTTATTTTGCATGCACTTAATTTCATTCGGATTCAGATAAGAAAACATATTGCATAATTTGTTGACATGATAAAGTCGATGTCTATTAATGTCGAATTAAAAGTCATGCCTAGCTTTGACCACTTCTGACTCGGAATCAGAAACGTTTGATTGAAGTGTGCTTCGTATGAATATCCAAATGGTTTTGTTTTAAAAGGCTGATGGTAGAACCTACCGATTATCGCTTATTTTTTGGAAAACCATAGTAGCAGTATTGTTAACTTATTTACCCCAAAGACACATTTGTCCGGTATAAGTCTATTGTTTGTTGATGAGTTAATTAGAAGCTTTATATATATCCTGTTAAGAAACCTCGTGTTTGACATTATGGTGGAATTGGACAAAATGTGTATCCGGATGACAACGTACCTACATATGTGAGAATCATTATCAGAGGAAATTGATGATGATGAGGAGGAGGAGGAGAAGGAGAATGACGATGACGACGGTTGAAATTATCATAATTATCCACATCATTCTTATTATTCTATCAGAGATCCTCCTCATATTCTTATCCCAGTTATTGTAATTTTTCGTCTAGATCTTTCCCAGTTTCTATAATTCAGCAAAAATGCAGTCAATTTTGCCTGGAACAATCTGTACAACCTGTGTACAAATATAGATGACGTGGGGAGTCAATGAAAACGAATATGTCAAGGGACCGTAGAACGTGAAATCGAGCGTCAGTTCCTTACAGTTGTAAAATACAAATGTAGGTGTTTGACGTCATTAAGCAATTGAAAGTGGAAATGTCAGCTTAGCTCAAAAGATGTTTCTAAAGAATTTATCTATCTAATATCTATCGATATATTAATCCTTCCAGTGAATACCTAGCTGGTGTATAATTGTATCAAAATTTGTACATACCTACATATTAGAATGTGGGAGACATTATGGGATACATTTTCTTCTCAAGAACTGAGGCTAAACAAAGACTTATGTCAGACAAGATGAGGAAAGAATACATTGTATGCGGGTAGCTTGGTGGGGGTGGATGTATGCTTTATCATAGGATTAGAGGTTAGAGACATTTACATATATTTAAAAAGAAAAAAAACGGAAATTAAACTGAAACAACAAAATCAAACTCAGTCAAAGTGCCATATGTAGGCCTAGAGAGAAAAAGGCATACTATCTATCATTATATGGATATCTTAAGAGTTGCAATTCTTACCATTAACAACTATAACTTTATAGATGAATATATGTAATGCCTTTTCATTTCGTTTATGATATTGTTGTTCAATTGTCTGTATAGACAGGTGTACTATATTATTAATTATACATTAATTAATAGAGTTGATAATTCATGCATGCATTTTAGAGTATTGGTTTAGCTGTCTTGGTCAAATATAACTTCTTAGATACGAAGCTTAGACAAAAATTAGTAAATTGAGCATTAAACAACACCAACTAAAGTCGTTGTTTATTAGCATTAAACAACAATAAATAAACAAACAAAACAAACGTTCTTTATTAAAGGTAAAATGCGTTAGATCTTGGTAATCGTTATGTGTATAGCATAATTTCAAATTACAGTTTGTCTACCACTCTGTAAATTTTAATTTTCGTTTTCCAGGAAATTCTATTCTGCACTTCGGATTAGAAATGAATCAATTTTTTCATGACATGATGGTAAAACGGGAGACAATTAGCGCAGGGCAATATATATAATATTTCAAGCTTCAATATATAATACTTTTAATTATAGCAGTTGTCTTGCAAGGTTAAAGTTATTCAAATATTGATAAATTGACTTGCAACACTTGTGTCAGCAGGAAATAGGAAATCTAAATCCAATTAGTAAGGTATACAATTAAACATGTCTAAATCTAAGTCTGTTTTTTTTTTTTTTTTTTTTGTTTTTTTTTGTTTTTTTTTTTTTTTTTGTCATTGGTTTGAACACGTAAAACACAGATACCAAAGTATAAACCGTTGGGAGTAAGCATCCCATGTTGACCTCTCATATCCACCACGAGTTCACAGTGAAATCAAATGGAATAAGTGTAGACGATTCAACAACAACTATTTAAAAAGTAACTCAACATTTAATATAGTAGTTGCAAACAAGGACATTATACCGACCATAAAATTTGTAAAATGTTGACAGTAAACGCGATTCCCGATACCCCTGTGTTTTTGTCGGTAAACTTTGGAAGCTTAAGATGGAACAGTGGTATAAAGAAAAGTATATGAGGGTTGACATGTTTGACATACAGAATGAATTATTTTTATTTACAAAAGAAAATTTATAAGACGCTAAATTATCCTTAAATATTGGATATAGAGCAATAGTAAAATGCGCTAACAAATATGGAACAGTGTAATAATAGCAAGTGATAATGGAGTAGCACATTGTCGTCAAGAAATCGAGTTACGTTATTTCTATGGTTAAGGTAATATCTAAGTTATGCTCCGTTGTCATTCCTGTTTGAAGATTCTATGTAAACGCGATAGTGTAATATGTTCTGTCCGTCCTATAATGCATAAAATATTTAATATACTTTATTAAGTGGCCGTCATTAGCTGGATGGGTATATCTTGGAGGAAATTGGTCCTAGTCTGTTTCGGTAATTGCAGTCTGTTTCGGTAAATCGTCCAGCCGGTTAGAACTTTATTTATATTATAGTGGACACAGACGTCATCACTGCATACATACCTTAATTATGATTGATAATTTGTATAAGTTACGCTGTATGCAGAACAGTTTTCTAGGACTTTCAAATGATGCTGAGATCTAGATACTGTCACCAAGCTCAATTCAGACATTTTTATTATGATCATTTCTGGACTTTTGAAAACAAAAACAAAACATTTTCATATGTATGTTTAATTTTATATTTACTCACACATTATAATTGTCAATTTACAGATTCAATTGTTTATGTTTTCCCACCATATATACTTAGACTTTCTGACACCTAGACAATAATTATGATACAGGAGTTGGACTTACTACGTGTTAATCCTCTCTTTACATAATTATTTTTATCACTGTCAAAGCAATTATGTACTTATCTAATTTCTCTATTATGTTTATGTACATGCACATCCGTGTAAGATTTAATTTGCTATTGTTTAGTACTTTTCTCAACACCTTTCAAACTTATACTAGATCTATTATTTACAAACTGTTGTCCCAAATTCTCATAAATACTTTTGTAAAATCCCATTGCTCATTTCGAAAGTCAGACACACTACTGATAACACCGACTAATTACTTTACTGTTTTTGGAGACCATGTATACTACTGGTCACCAATCCAACTACAGTATTTTTTATTCAGGACTTTTCATTATCATTCGCTGTTTTGGACTATTTACTTTTGATTGTTATATATATTTCTGATTTACTGTTTATTGCTGCGGCTTGGCAATAAATACGGATTAACTTATACAGTGTTTTTCCTGGAGTTGTATTTTGGTGGACCGCAGGGAATACGGCACTCTCTACTTACGGCCCACAGCCCCACATTACTTAATGGCCCACAGCGCCACACACACACACACACACACACACACACACACACACACACACACACACACACCGACTCTTGCTCTTCTTCTCGCCAACATTCCCCCATTCCGTTCGTTACATCGCAACAGCGGATAAGGCTCCAGCGACAACGTCTAAGACACAACGGTACGACATCGTCTCACACGACAACATCAATCTCGACACGAAACCTCGTTGTGATAATATCATCCGAGCATCATTGCCACCTGAGTATCTGTTGGAAAATTGAATCGAGTGATATGTAAATATAGCTTCAAAGTTGAAATGTAATTAGAGAATTAAAACTTATTTTAGCAATTGGTACGCTATGGTGTCATCCTAGATATAAAGTACGATAAACTTTCAATATACTCAGCATTGACATACAGGAAGGGGGAAGGCCTTGTCAGATGTGATTTACATAACGTATATGACACGTATAGGTCTACCAAGGTAAATTGGCAGTCAAAAACTACAAAATACAGTCTCTATACATGTATTTGTTTCAGATATTTGTGTTCAAAATGTTATGCTAGGTGTATGACTTAATATGAAAATTTGAGAAGATCCTTAATCCAACCTAGGCTGATTTCGCTAGTTTACTTGCGGGCGGAAGGCCGGTGGTCTCTTCTCGGGTACATTGTAGGTTTTTCTTCTCCAGCAGTAAAAACTGGTCGCCACCATATACATTGTAACAATTGTGTGAAGCGTAAAACACTTCAAAATCACAATCAAATCATCGAACGTTCAATGGTTTTATGATAGCTGATTTTGGGACAACCCGCCCCTTATCCGCTTCAGTATACGCTATCCGAAGTCGAACACGCGAATAATTGGAAATGTCTAATAAACGATATTGAAAGTGGTGGTGTATGTGTTTGCATATCGGGCCCTTCAGAGGTGTCATTCAAATAAAATTATGAAATAATTCTAATTCTTTTATTGAAAAATCATTCAATGACTATTAGAAAAATATTGGACTATTTATTAGTTACTTTATCAATTGCTTATAATTTGATATATATCAAAAGTTTTGTCGAGTTTTCATGTTTTCTGCTTTCATTTTTAAAATTTGATCTACATTGTAACCAAAGTGAGATTTCCTGGACGTGGATTAAGTTGTTTTCATTTTAAAGTGTTTCATAAATTCTAAGATCATTGAGCTAGTTGAGTTCATCGTCATTTTTCAACTACATAGAGTGTTTGGCTTTATCGCCCAAACTATACTCAGTGCTGCACACATATTAGTTTGAATCTTCTTATCAATATAGCTATTAACAACACCTGTATTTATTTTAGCCATAATCGGAGTCGAAGCCCTACATACCGCAGATATTTATCACGTCTGATGTTGTGTAATATTAATAATCTAAAAATTCATAATTTGAAATTTTATTTAACATTGTCGATAAACGATTTAGAAACAATGTTTACGAGGTGGAGAAATCATCCAAATTAGTTTATTTAGCGTCCAACTCAAAATGGCTGATCGCCTAATGAATACATTCTTTTTTTTATCATTTTTTCAGTTTCTTCTAGAGAATGTATCGTTTGGATGTAACGTTTCGCAAATTTTACGGTCAGTATAATTACCTTGTTTGCAATTACTGTTTCACAAAATGAAATCTTCAGTTACCTGTTCGATAGCAGTTGTTGAGTCGTCTGTACCAGTTTTGACGAGGATTCATTCCTCACTTATTTCATTTGAATATGACTATGGACTCGCAGTGGGTGTGACCGGTGAACAGACGATGCTTACTCCTCCATGCCTCCCGATCCTACCTCTGGATTTCAAGAGGTCCGTGTTTGTCTAATATCCATCAGATTTGTACATAGCATTCTGGGTCCTCATTCACAAAGGAACTTAAGTGTAAGTGTAAGTGTACGCTAAACGTTGTACTTAAGTGTAAGTCTTAAACTTAAGATTCTTTGTGAATAAAACCACTGAACATCCTGAAGATGTATGCTTTGATACCTGTGATTTTTATATTTCAGTTGAAAATATTTTTTGCAATATAAGATGTATACTACGATTAGTTCAGTTTTTAAATAATTGTAAAGAAAATAAAAATCAATGACATAACACAAACGATGATTGTATTTCGATATAAAATAAACGGTATCCATTATCGTTATCTACTCAATATGCGTTTGTTATTATCGATTTCCAAAAAAAAAATGAAATTTAGCTTATGATACTGATTGTGGAATTTAGACACTTAAAATTTTTATAAACATAATATCAAAGTTGTAATGCTCAATGTCAATTAAACTTCATCAGTTGTACACCAATTTATAGAAGATGCATTTTCTAAAGAGAAAGTGGTATCATACACGGCCATATAATAAATCTAAATGTATAGCAAAATCCATCTAAGAATAACCACTGCAAAAAAATGACTATCTTAGTTTTTAGGGAATTCAGAATTTAAATGGTATTGTCATGTTGTAAATTTTTATTTTACTGGGTAGGTGTAAATACAAAATTTACAACATGAAAACGTAATTACACCTACCCAGTAAATTCAAATTTTACAACATGACTATTATCAGGGCGAAGAATTGCTTTAGTATAAGATTATCAGCTGGTACTGAAATACCAGGTATTGGGTTTATATATACCCTCGGGGGCTCAAACGTTCCACCGGCAGTTGCAACGATCCAGTTGTTAAAAATATAATAAACATGATACCAAATTTATAATGCTTAAAATGATCATCTGTCAACATTACATTTATCATAGTTCCCCTTTTTCATTGGTTTTTCATATGTTTACCAGTGGAGTCTGTAATACTTGTCGTCCAGACCCACATGAACGTTTTCCAATTTATTAACCACCGCCCTGGTCATCTTAGAGATCAATATGTTGTTGATGATCTTTAAGTTTATAAATTCGGTCGGATGGGTGTATGGCTACCAAAATATTGTAAAATGTTTAACAAGGTGTTTTTGAGCTAAACTTGAATGCATATGATTAACACACGTGTTTCTCTGTGTATGTCAGAGCATGATACGCATACACATAAAATAAAAGACATTACATAATCAAGCTGTACACTTCGTCAACGTTTAGTATTCATCATGCCAATACAATTTTTATTTTGTTGGTTTCGGGTGTCAAACTGATTGTTAGGCCTTCTAAGCCGATTCTTTGAATAGACCTACAAAAGTAAAATGAGTAGAAGTGATAGAAAAAAAGAAACCAAAAACGTTTTTGAAGCATAATTAAAGTTTAGTCATCCATGGGGTGAATTCGTCATCAATATATAATGGGGTATTTTAAATTCGCCTCGCCTTGTATGAAATTCCCTGACCAAAGATAATCTCGTACCACACCCCTTGATCAGTTTGGTAACTTATACTTATAACACACCAAATTCACAATCAGTTAAATCTAATTTTTCTCCAGTTAATCCTAGTTTTTCCCAATTAATGCAAGTAAATAAGAAAAACCAGGTTTTACTGGAGTTAAATAGGTAAAGCTAATGTTTAACTGATATTACACACCAAAATCACATTAATGAGTAAAACCAAACTTAGCTTTTTAGTTAATGTGTGGTGTACGTGCACAAAATTCACATAAATACAAATTAATGTCTAGTTTTTTCTCTATTTTTTCTGTTAACACAAGTATAAATGAACGCAGTGGTAATCGGAGGAAAACTAGGTTAAACTTATTCATGTGATTTTGGCATGTCATAGATATTAACTCAATGTTATGTAACTGTCGTATTGTATTAATCGTTATGCAATAGTATATTGTTTTTTAAAATTACATGGTGTAAAATCAAAGAGGTTTTGTTTAGATTGTAGATAAAGTGCTTTATTTTTTTTCTTAAATTCTTTTTGACTGCATAAGAAATACAATTATTGCACATATGTTAAATATTTCTTTTGTTTTTATCTAATCCATATGAATGTCTTTGTAAATACGTCAATGCATACCAGACAACAAAAAGATAGAAATACACTTTGGTATGAATGTGCTGAAATGCAAAAGCTCTGTGTAACTGCTATTGATTAGAATAATTATATGGGATAATGATACATGGAAACGACGGTAAGGTTAGGAGATAAGAGACAATTAAAGAAATACTTTTAAAGACTTTTCCAATATATAAATAGAGATGGTTATAACGATATCACAGATACCAAAGTATTTATCACCAGGAGGTTTAGGAGACAATGATTAAATACAATCCGGTGAATCTGTACAAACAAGGACATCTGAAAATACATAATATATCAAATTAGTTCATTCACATTCAGAAAATTAAAACCTGATGACAAATAATAGCATTAATTCTAGGAAATGTAAGAATTAAACCACCGATTGATAAATATGTGGTAAATGTGAACTGGATATATATATATATATATATATATAAGACTGCTTCAAAATTCAGACCGCAAGATTTCAGTCTCTTGATAAATATTGAAAATAAGCACATAGCCTCACTTACTCACCACTTTGAGAGTCAGCTAGGTGGTCTAAATGTGTGTGTGTGTATGTGTGTGTGTGTGTGTTTGTGTGTGTGTGTATATGTGTGTGTGTGTGGTGTGATAAATACCACGTAAATTACAATTCACTATATTTCATGACGATCTTGTGAGTGACCATTACCGTCAAAACCAGAAAGTCATTGGTTAAAATGAGAACAAACAATTTATAACATTTTTTACAAAAGATACAGAAAAGTTTTGAAAGTCAGCTGTAACATTGTCAGCGAAAAGTAAATATGAAATTGAATCATGTTATGTTGTTGTATATCTGTGACTGACATTTTTCCGTAATCTTGTTTTTCAACCATATTATGTACAGACTAGTAAACATTCGGTGTACCATTTGATTTATACCGGTTATGATCATTTGTTGAAGTCTATGGATTGCTTGGTTATTGATTTAATATCAATGATACGATGTTATATCCCCTGATCTACATGATTTTAAATGAAAGACATAATATCGGTTGTAGATCTGGGTTAATATATATATATATATATATATATATATATATATATATATATATTATATATATATATATATATATATATATATATATATATATATATATATATATATATATGAGAGATAGAGAGAGAGAGAGAGAGAGGGGGAGAGAAAAAGAGAGAGAGAGAGAAAGAGAGAGAGAGAGAGAGAGAGAGAGAGAGAGAGAGAGAGAGAGAGAGAGAGAGAGAGAGAGAGAGAGAGAGAGAGAGATGAGAGACGAGAGAGAGAGAGAGAGAGAGAGAGAGAGAGAGAGAGAGAAAGGGGGAGAGAGAGCATACTTCCTGCTTTCGTCTGATTCAAGCTTTTTGTGTTCATAAAATGGAGCAGATCAACGAGTCATATTTATGTTATAATTTGATACCTATACAGGGAAATGCCTCAGGGAATAATTATAAATTTGTATATCTCTGTTTGTATATCCCTATCTGAAATCATATGAAATAAAAATGATTAAAATTTGTTGGTGTGAAATGTTCTGTAACAAAAAACTCACATTATAAAACTAACATTCAAATTTTGTATGTGATTAAGGATTGTTTTTTCATTTCTGGAAAATCATGGAATATACATGCAATGGCTCATGGAAAACATTGATTTTTTCCATGAGTCATTGTCTTACATTCCATGTTTTTCAAAAATAAAAACAATCCTTATATTTCAATATATTACCAATTTCTGTGAATCTATAGTCAGCTTAATACGAAATTCATTCTATATACTTGTATCTGACTTTTCGGAGGGAGGTTATCATATGACAGCTGAATAGCTGTGTGTCAAGCATTGAATATACATGCAACCAGTCTGTATACTTGCAATAAAGGAAATAACAGTCGGTATGTAAATATAACACTTTTAGTCTTATACACTAATTAACATCTAGTTTTGTACTAAATCACATCCAAACTTCAATACAAAATTTATAGTTTAAATAGATAAAATAAGGGGCACTGACTCCTTCCGGACTACTGGTCCCACCCCATTTGGGAGTCGCAATAATCTATTGTTCTTCTTGTTGAGACCATTTTTTATCCAATTTATTCAAATGGACTGGAAGATTCAATAATTCATTGGTATTTTTCATCTTTATTCAAATCAGATTGTGATTTACTGCGTATCTAAATAGTTTATTTGAAATGTTGCATATCTTAATATTTTATTTGAAATGTTGCATATCTAAACAGTTTATTTGAAGTGTTGCATATCTAAACAGTTTATTTGAAATGTTGCATATCTAAACAGTTTATTTGAAGTGTTGCATATCTATACAGTTTATTTGAAGTGCTGCATATCTAAACAGTTTATTTGAATGTTGCATATCTTAATAGTTTATTTGAAGTGTTGCATATCTTAATAGTTTATTTGAAGTGTTGCATATCTTAATAGTTTATTTGAAGTGATGCATATCTAAACAGTTTATTTGAAATGTTGCATATCTAAACAGTTTATTTGAAGTGTTGCATTGTATTCTTAACTGATTATCTAAATAATACTTGCATGCTGTCGCTCTGTAATTTTAATTCCAAAATCAATTTCATAAATTGTTCATTTTAAATAAATTTTACATGTCAACTATAATGTTCCAGTTCATTAATATTTAGAAAATTGATGATTGGATTAACAATGAAGGTGATTGTAGCAGGAAAGGACAGTATAAAATCTGGAACCAAGCGCTAACGGGGATTCCAATGAGTATTTCTTACTACTGACGCCCCCATGAAAAGTTATACATCTAGGTGTGTATGTTAAGATACAGTCAGTGTTATTCAGTTACAAGTATGTGTCATTAAAATACGTATACTGCAATTTGTTGTATATGGCTAAATGAAATTTTATATCGCAGGTAAAGTTGAAAGACAAGTTATTTCCATGTACTGGAATTAACATAAAGCCTGAACCTAAATTTTAAAAGTTGGCCGCCAATACACGTAAATCAGCATCTGTAATTATGTATAATATATCATTCGAATTGTATCTTTTAAAGTGTTTCATGATTTCATTAACTTAGTAATAGATTGGTATTCTAATCAAACAGGCATTGGTGCATAGCGACATTTTAAACGACTCAAATATAGGAATAACGATTAAAGATATGTCTTTATAAGAAAACTAGGATACAATACTTTAAACTAAATTGTCCTCCTCTTTAGCGATAATAAATTTAATGAGTATGTAATTATTGTAACCACGATTTATCTCCCCTTTAGTTGTTGAATCTTCTATACCGATAATGACAATGGGTTGTCTCCCTTGTAGTTGTTGACTCTTCTTTACCGATTGTGACCAGAAGTTGTTTCTAATTTGTTTTGATTTGTATTGGATTTTAGACATGTGTGACCAGTCGGCACTTGTATATCAACACTCCCCGACACCTGAACTCACTACCTGTTGTTTCAGAAGTCCGTGTATGTCTAAAATTCATGTTCTTTTAGGATGGTGTTGGCATTTCTCATTAATAAAATAATATCCTGTTCTTAGTTTAGAATGTTCTTTTACATATTGTTAGACAGTAACGCAAATATTTTATTTCAACGTAAATAATGTTTTTGATAATTTCTTGATAAGCTGAGCATAAAACCTTGATCTAAAACAATATAAATAAGTAAACACCTTAACAATTCAGTGAAAGAACAACTTAAATGGGACATAAGGCATTACAAAAGAAATATTTCGATTTTTCTGCTTTTACTTGATATGCAATAACAAATAAGAGTTATACACAGGCATTAAAATCTTACATTCCTATATATTTTGTGAAAATAAGGTCAGATCCAGTGTGGTATCCATATACAAATAGTTAAGTTGAATTAATCAGTTGCAAGTGAAAATTGTCAAACTGGGTTCCTCAAGCAATTTTCCCCCCAAGATATAAGAATTTAAGAATGTTTATGCCTGTTTATATCTCTCTTTTGTTATTATATTTGGGGGGAAACGCACAACTAATGCTCCTTTAAGGTCTGTTACAAACTGTTATTGTCTTCACAGGCTTTAGTTACATTCATCGATATGTCTGTGTTATTGATATGTTCGGGCTTTTGTTGATAGCATTGTAAGCAGATGAACAAATTGAAACTGGGTGAAGCACATTTTGCTGGATGTGGACATCGCCTGGGATTGACTTAAGTGCTGTTTGTATAGTTTGGCTTCATTACTGTAAACGTAGGTGTTACAGTTGGTCTGCAGTTAGGCGTACTCAACTTGCGATCCGATTTCATAGAATCATGGAGGTATCAGGTGCAATGTTGAATTTTTAATTGTTTATCAGTGGTTGGTTATATATCTTGTTTTGACCGTGGGACGAGTATGTAACCTTGCTCACGGGAGGTCAAGACCGATTGTCACCTGATTCCATCAAAGTTTTGTTCAAAGGTCCGTAGTAACTATCTACAGTTAACAAAGTGTTGCCTAACGGAGTAATGCCACAGTTAAGTAACAATGAAATACTTAATTGGAGCTTATTAGTGAGTATTTATGTTTTTTTTTTCATTTCATCGAGAAATGTGGTCATGTGTGATCACTTGATAATTGCTATTAGATACGAGTATAAAATAAAGGTCAATCCATACTACATTAAATTCCTTTTTGTAGCAGTAATAAGTCCTTGGTTGTTTCAACCCATGCAAAATTAATCACGAATCGTTGGGACATTAGTGTATTGTACAGTATCTGTGCAATGCTATGTCGTTATAGCAAGTCTGTATTAAATAATTAGAGAGTTCTATCACTAAAACATGAAAGATGTCTATATCTAAAACATTTTGGGCTAAATGACTGCAATTTGTTTGTAATATGAATACTCGATAAACGTCATAACTTTAAAATATCGAAATGTTTTCTGAAAGTGCAAAAGATTGACGTATTTCTAAAAGTAGTTTAGATAGATCTAACGTACACCGAAGGATTACATCCATTTCCCCTAATTTCATTCCTGATGTACTTTCAAAACTCAAGAGGTTTTCATGTAACATTTCTGACGAGTGTGTCGTCCTGACAGACACCTGACCCCATCCTGTTTGGGATTCGCAATTGCTCTTCATGTTGAGACCATTTGTATATTATAATGGACTTTCGTACTTTTTTATTTTTACTTCTAAATGACATTCCTGTTGCTGTCAAAATAAATATATTCCATACTTATATTTGTATAAATGAGAATTGATTTATCGATACAATGCCAAGTGTAATATTTTAAAATTATTGTTCTAATGTTTAACGATAACTATTTACTATACTTAAACCTACAACAATGGTGTTAAGTTGTTAAACACTAAATAAAGAAATATATCATGTAACTATTTGAATCATACTGAGAATATGATAGGGCTTTATCCCAATGTCTGGTTTTATTACTTGTAATAGAAGATGGTAAGGCATTTAGTGACACACACACACACACACACACACACACACACACACACACACACACACACACACACACACACACAGAGAGAGATATATATATATATATATATATATATATATATATATATATATATATATAATATATATATATATATATATATATATATATATATATATATATATATATACTATGAGTGTATTGAAACTAGAGCGGCAAAACTGAAACAAACAGCATACACACAGAGAAGTATATACACTTTTTGTCGAAGAGTAACTATGTCAATTAGATTACTGGATATATAAGGTTTTTTAGAAACGTGATATGTCATAACCATTGCCAACTATTAACAGTCAGACTCCTTATTAAATGTTAAAATTCGAGCGTTAAAAGAATCTATTATTTTGATAATTATATATGACGTCGCATGGCCTTAATGACGACGATCATACGGCCAAAAATTCATTCTGTTTCAGCTAGGGATTAACACAAAAAAGATAAAGGTCGAGATGATTTCATTGGATCATGCGTGATGACATATACAGATTCGGTAAAAACAAAAAACACAACAATAAAAACAAACGATCATAGCCATTAATGAAAACAATTCATTGTATTATGTAAGAACATAATGCACCAAAAGCGAATTTTTCAAGTATGGAGAGAAGTTTAGGCTAGTGTGGAGAACCATGGTGATTCCTGAATTTTGTTTGGAACATATGCAGATCAAAATGAGTGACCACTGGTATAAAGATCTCTTAGAATAACAGAAACATTTTTTTTTTAAAAATAAAGATATATTTGATTGAAATTAGAAAAAAAAAACTTTTTCAATCGTTTGCCTTTTGTCATTGCCAAACCAGATGAAAATCAAGTAACTCAATCGAATTCTGGTAACCAAAGAGAAGAGACAAATATGAGAACTCCTGACTGATATATGTACATGTATATCATTACAAACGATTCCTACTTTGTATGTGTAAGTCAATGATATCAATTTATACAATATTATAATTCAACCAACAACCTGCTGTTTTATGTATTTTATGCACTTTTTTATTTGCAGCTCCTAACTGTCCATCGTTAACACATGGGAACTGACAGACACATTTAAATTTTTTTTTATTTTTTTGTACATCATCTGTTCGTCCTGTGTTTTATTGCTGCATTTTGTAGTTTACACTGGATACTCTTTGATTGAAGTTGTATATAAAATCTCAGATGCCAAAATCTCAAGTATATATCTTGAGGTTGTCCAGAAAATATACATAAATTTGGTGACATTAGCCTAACACGGACCTCTGGAAATCAAGAAGTAGGATCAGCTGCCATGAAAGAGTGAGTATTTTATCTTGAACGGTCACAACCCCGTGAGTCAAACCCAAATGAAAAAGGTGAGGAAGAAATCTTCGTCACAATTAGAACAGGCAACTCAACAACCGCTATCGAACAGACAGTTATAACCATGTGCCAATAACTTGACAGTAAGAAGTTTACCTCTGTATATGAAATGTTAATATATTGAACATGTCTGGCACACCAGATAAGTTATAAAATATAAACACCAGGTGATTAAGGGATATTACGACTTAATTGTGGAAAGCCGAAATCGTCGCGTTTGTCATATAGCCTGGTTGTTGATTTCCTGTCTGTAGTAAGTAGACAAGTAATACATATGACTGAGCAATGATAATCAATTTTATTTTGGAATTAAAAGGTTAAACAAAGATATATGGAGGTAGTAGATGTGACTGAGTCATGTATGTGATTCAGAAATTCAAATCAAAGGATCGGGATTCGACCAAAATTAATTTTTGATGCCGATTCGTCGTCCAATTCTAATACAGACATTACTGAATCATAAGGTTTTACAACGGCGAAAGTAAATGAAACTTAAAATAAAGAGAAATGTGAAGTCATTATAGCAGAAATATCAGAAACGTATTCTTAAATAAAACCCTACAATGAGTTTTCTGAATTAGCAATGACTTTAAAACTTAAGATTACTTCTAATTTTTACATACATAAAATTTCTGTATTTACAAATGCGGAATTTGAATTTTGGAAAAGCCTCTGCTTAAACTGTAAAAATGCTATTTCAATCAAGAAATTATCAAAAACGTTATTTGTAAATATTATCAACAATACCAAAGTTATAGTTTTACAACAGACACCAAAACAAATGCTCAAGACGATCGTTTCTGTTAGTAAAAATTTAGTAAGAATTGACAGGGACATTAGATGTGTTTTTATATTATCATTATCTTCCTTTTGTTCACAGGCATAAAAATTCTTAGATTCCTATATATTTTGTGAAAATTGCTTGAGAAACCCAGGTTTGGCACTTGCAATTGATTAACTCGATTTTACTATTTGTATATGAATACGACACTGAACCTGACCTTATTTTCATAAAATATATAGGAATATCAGATTGTTTATGCCTGTGTATAGCTTTTATTTGTTATTGTACATCAAGTACAAGTACTAAAAGTAGAAAAAATCAAAATAATATTTTTGGTAAACACGGCTAAAGCCCCTTTAATGTAAATGTATATATCCGAAAGAAAAAGTGGTATCATACAAAGTCAAATAATAAATCAAAATTTGTTGCCAAATCTGTCTTAGAAGTACTTTCTGTAAAATGAATATCTTAGCTTCGAAAAGTTTATAATTTAAAAGTAAATGAATTTTAAAAACGTTTGGTATTTCTGAAGCATCCAAGTTATCAATTCTTGATTCCAGAGGTCTGTGTTTGTCCAGTTTTTACCAGATTTGCATCTACAGTACATCCTGGACATCCTGAAAATTCATACTTTGCTAACTGAGACTTTTATATCATTATGGTTTTAAGATTCTACATAATTATATGTATTCAGTGTTCTCTAATTTAATTTGAAATACCCATTGTTCTTTAGTCATTTTTAGTTTGAAATAAAATATTTTAAGATTAAAACAGAATTTAGATGTGAATACAAATACACATCTGTTTATCGACATATGTATCATATATATATATATATATATATATATATATATATATATATATATATATATATATATATATATATATATATATATATATATATATATATATATATATCACCGAATCTGAATAATTTTGTTCATATGACAGTATGACATGTTTAAATTTTCCAACAAATAGATAATATTCCAACATTCGTGATTTGTGACTTGATATATATACATGTACGTATGCTAAATATAAATGTGCAATATGTTTAATTGGTAATTTTATGGGTACAAGGTAAGATTTGTCACTACTTATATTTAGTAGCGAGACTGTATGTGAAATGTACAAAATCAGATAATGTCTGTCATTTTTCGCTGAACAAAATGTATTTGTCAATGGCGTTACATTTCAGTCCGATCTCTGGTTGAAGATCCAGTAAGTACTTTAATATCTGGGCAATAGGCTTTTATTTTATTCTGGTCACTTGGATAAAATGTGTTTTTCTCGGACTATTTCAGTAGTAAGGAATGCATAACCGAGATTTCCTTTAATCATCGTAAAACTCTACATTGAATTATAAAAATCTCAATTACAAAAGTATCAATCTTTAGGATATATAGGATACAAATATTGATCTGGTGAATACTGGACAAACGTGGGTCTCTGGAAATCCAGACAAGGGATCTGGTGCCATGGAGGAGTAAGCAACCCCTGTTGACCAGTCAAATTTTGCCAAGAGTCCACAGTCAAACTAAAATGAAATAAGTGAGGAACACATCCTTGTGACAATTGTTTCAGACGACTTAACAACCGCTTTCGAGCAGGTAACGCACCATTTCGTGAAAAATAATAATCACAAACATGGCCGACCCCAAAAATTTGCGGAACGTTGAAAATGCGATCCAATACGATTTTACATAGATAATTATTTTATAATTTTGAAAAGAATTCATGAGAAATAGCATAATGAAATCAATATATTTGAAGCACGGTAAGTATTTCTATGACATAAAAAGTCAAATGCCCCTGGAAAAGTTTTCTACATGAAACATTTCAGCAACAAAGAATCAACAAAAGGGACTGCATATTTTCTTCGTTAATCATAAAACAAATTTGCAGTATGCAAACGCTAAATTCGTTAATATACCGTTAGCTCTTTATTGAATAACAAATGAGTTACTGACTGTATTGGTTGGTCTCTCTCTCTCTCTCTCTCTCTCTCTCTCTCTCTCTCTCTCTCTCTCTCTCTCTCTCTGAAAAAGGCTGTACTACTATCATTATTATTATATATATAAATATATATATATATATATATATTGTTGTTGTTTTGTTGTTTCTGCTGCTGTTGTTGTTGTTGTTGTTGTTGTTGTTGTTGTTGTTGTTGTTGTTACAGTTGCTGCAGCTGCTGTTTGCCAGTAAACTCATATTCCCAATCATATTTTGGTATGGTATGGTTTGTGTCGCTTTTATTAATCAGCTTGCAAATACATAATACAAAATACATCAGTCAATATATATGCATACAATAGCCATTAAACACAATGTACAGTTGAGTAGAGTGTTATAATGGAGGTGTAGACAAATTATATAGATCTTCATTTTTAGACTTTGATAAGACATTTTGATAAATTCCACAATGATCTCTTATTCTTAATTTTCGTAGATTTATAGTATAAATTTATAAGACTAAAGGGAAACAACTCTAATACAATTGTTTGTTATATGTTAGCATGGATTATCACACCTTGCACATATATCGTATATTTAAATAGTGCATGTAAGCAGTATTTATCCTTGAGGTTACTAGATTTCAGAAATTATATCTGTGACAATTATTTACATTGCCCTATTTTACTTAGTATACCTATACTAGAAAAAACTAAGTTCTCATTTGTACTCGGCACGGTGTTCATATCCATTTCAGTCCACTTCCCATTTTCCATTGATGTGACCAAAGTTTAATTGCCAATATTCGAAATACCACTATCTCGTTAATATACGGTTGGCATGATTTCCCTTTAATGGTTTTAATCTGGCACACAAGTGTATATAAAAATTTATTTTGAAATCCCTACATCTTGAAATATAATTGTACATACATCAAAGCAAGGAGAACTACTTTTAATCCTTTGTCGCTGCAAGTGCAAAGCGTATGTAAACATTAAATCATATTCAATAACTTTAGTTCACAATCATTTTCATGTTTTTCGGTCTTATCAAGTAAAGAGTAATGTTGTCATTTCATTTTTAAATTGCAAAACAAATAAACACAGGACAATGAACAGATAGAAAGAGGGACAAATAACAGGATGTTTCACAGAACTAAATATACTTCCTGTGGTCGAAGATGTAAAGATATCACAGACGAAACTTGTGGTAAAACTTCATTATGTAGTCAAGTCAGGTAATACCGCGAACCCAAAGTATTATTGAGCATGGAATATTAGAAAAACTTTTGAAAATCACCAATTGGCAAGAAAAATAAGATGAGAGGAAATAAAAAATTAGGCGACTATCTGATAAAAAAAAATGGTACAGTAACATTCATATAACGGGGGCGGGGTGGAGTCTTGTGTACCCCTCTCAATCTGAACGAGTTTATATTTTAGGTAACGAAGCATAACATTAAAATTACACTGAGAAGAGTAATCGCCCCTACTTGTCACCATACTTAAGATATTATCCATTGAGGAAAAATACATTTCCCCGTGCAGCTTGCCATAACCGATAAGTGAGTAGAATCATCCGCATAACATTAAAAATGTATTTCCGCTCCACCGAGATATGTAAATCGGGGTATACTTGCTACGCAAATGTGCTTTGTGTTTTAGCTACGAGTGAATTTACAAGTTTATTTCAGAATCTATATAAACAGTATGGTATAAAAATGACTTTACTTTTTATCTATTAACTCTATATCTTTCATATTAATTCACAATTTTCAATACATTTATGTAACGTAATTTGTAAACCAAGTTTGATCAAACTTAGACCATGAATGTAAAAAAATCGAATGGTTTCGTTATGTGTTTGATCATAATGTGTTAATTTTTTGTTTTCAAGATATATAGCAATTTTAACAGAAAATTACACCCTTTAATTCGTGTTTTTATTTACACATATAAAAACATTTGTTTTTTGTATCCTGCAAAACTCTTCATTACTACAAAACGAACCGACTAAAAACCAATAGAAAATAAAAAAACAAAAATTGAAGTTATAAAAGGTCGTCCACAAAATTTTCACTTCATTTTCTTTCCTTGTCAATAGTCACTTTAGTGGTTCTTCACTTGGATCTATTTGCTTGGATATGTAGTGTTGTTGGTTTTAGTGCTTTGTATATATCGAAGTATTTTGTTTGTAAAGTTGTTGTTTTTACAACAGACCAAGCAGATAATACTATTTATCAAATTCATCCAATGGATGCAGGTATGCTACCAAGAATTACATTATTATACTGCCGTATAGCCATCTGAAATGATGCAGTAATCAGTCATTTGAATATCTAGCAGATAGTTTTGAATGACAATATAACACTTGATATGTTAAACATTTTCAGACTTTCAACAGTTGAAGAACTTAACGAATTCTAAATTTCCGTGACATCTGATCCAGTTTTTGGATAATATAGAGATTCGTATTTGTAAAATATTCACTATGCCTGCATAGTGTTGTGATTTTTTATTATGGTTAACATTATTTTGCTTTTCATACAGTTTTTAAAAACAATGAGCAAATATTAAAATGAACAACGTTACCATGTCATTCTTACCCTTCAATGTAGTGCAATAAATGATATATAGATAGGCAGATAGAGAGATAGATAGATAGATAGATAGATAGATAGATAGATAGATAGATAGATAAATTGATAGATGAATGGATTGATCAATGGATATGCAGTAGTAGTAGAAGTAGTAGTAGTAGTAGTAGTAGTAGTAGTAGTAATAGTAGTAGTAGTATTAGTAGTAGTAGTAGTAGTAGTAGTAGTAGTAGTAGTAGTAATAGTATTGCCGTTTTTATTGGTGGACTCTATGATGCATTTTTGGATTTTGTCTCTGATTATTTTGTCTTTAAATAAAAAAATAAAATACATTTAAAAAAAACTGAAATTTCTTTACTTAATGAATACTAGATTTTTTTTGTTTTGTTTTGTTTTAGGACAAAGTCTGATAATTAATGCAATAAAAATTGGAAAACAAAGTTTTGTCAACTATATTACTATGATTATGTCATATGCATTTTTGTGATCTCTTTATCGCAAGTTTCGTAAACACTTATCATGGACCTATTTGAATTTCGGGGACCCATATTGAGACACGTGTCTAGGTAAATATGGACATATAGTGCACCACATTTCACGTCACGCATCGTGCCAGTTCTAACAAGAGCTTAGTAAAGGACCGTCACATACTTTACTCAAGACGCCGGGTACTGTACATTCAGGTAATACATTTATCATTGAAGTGCTGAAACAGTCGACTGCTTTTTACCAGATAACAGGATCGTGTAGTTCTAGATAGCAGAAAATGTGTGCTGTTCTGGGATTTCTTTGGGCATCCATTTTCTTTAGATGAAAATGCCCCATGAAATCCTAAAATAACACTCACGCTGCAGCCTAGCAGAGGAAAGAGGCCCCTTAAAACGGATATGGAAGCAGAGGATTTTATTCTGTGGTCGCAGTGAATATTAATCCTGGATACAGATTTTTTTATAATTCTGTGAAAGGTAAACTTTTAATGTCAATTTTTTTCTGTAACTGAAGACTCACGTCTTTATAAATTTTGAATTTTGCATTTCATTGATAAAATAAATTAAAATGTGTAAAAAAAATAAATCCATAAAATGTTCTCTAATAATTTCAACATTTTTTCATTTGTTACCTACGTAAACAGCCATGCAATTTAGTTCGCATCTTTTCAAGAAAGGGTATGATTTAGAAAAGCCGAAAAACAGAGGGTAATTTTATTGCTGCAAGGATTATCCCTTCTGGAACCTCAAATTTCTACATAAACAAAACATCATTTATACATGTTTAATTTCCATCAAATCTAACAAGAGTATATAAAATATGATAAAATTTTAAATAAATTAATAAAAATTTGTCTTACAGTTAAATAAAAAAGATTTTATGCAGTGATGAAAAAAACTTCCGCGTTCCAATCGTACTCTTACCCGATTGGTTAATTCGATTTATTTTGATTGGTTGGTTTCCGTCTTTATCTCTAAATAATCATTCGTTTGAAATTTCATCCTAGCTTGGGTATAATGGTTAAAATATGATACAGTTGACTAAATTTTATTAAAGTAATTACTTCTTCAGGAATTGTTCGTTATTTAGAACATAACATTTATAAATGTTCAACGATTAAATAGCAATTTTTGGGGTATCTATAGGAGCAACGATAGATAAAGCTTTACATCGCTGATATGAGAAAATAATTACCATAACAAATAAAACACAAGAACAGAATAATTTCGATCACATATAAGAAAACATAAGGTGGTGGAAAAGACGGTTGATAGATGCAGTACATAAGATACACCTATAATCACACCTACCGGCAAAACACCACCACCACTACTACTACCACTACTACTACTACTACTATCACCACCACTACTACTACCACTACTACTACTACTACTACCACTACTACTATCACTACTACTACTACTACTACTACTACTACTACTACTACTACTACCACTACTACTATCACTACTACTACTACTACTACTACTACTACTACTACTACTACTACTACTACTACTACTACTACTACTACTAATACTATTCCTACTTGGATCTGTATAAGGTATCCCTGCTACTTCATTCTGTTGTTGCAAAATACAAGACACACTGTATTTAAAAAGTAATTATTGTTACTATAATTTTTGTTTTTATTTTTACAATTTTACAAGTATTTTGTTATTATTTTTATTATTATAATAACAATAATAATAATAATAATAATAATAATAATAATAATAATAATAATAAAAATGATAATAATAATAATAAAATAATAATAGTAATAGAATGATAACGAGGCAAAGTCAGATAGAGTTGCATTTATGTCTTGAGAATTGTTATTGATGGAAAACTTATTCACCCCGTGTGTTATTGATTCAATTACATTCCTTGTAAAATAATTAATTATAGTACATTTATATAATTAATGTGTTATATTGTAATTTGCAAGAAAAACAGTTTTAAACAAATTATTCAAGTTCCCAAGTTTGAAGACAGACAGCAAATGCTATATTAAAACTCTACGATTGTTTTCATATTCTCGGACATTGTGAGTTTTTGCGCTTTTTATTCCAGGTTGAAATAGTTTATTTTATTTGTTATTTTACGTCCTGCGAACAATTTTCGTTTAAAACGAAAACATCCATCAGCTAAACGTGAAGTGCAATAAAATTAGATACGACGCCCATGCACGGATGGTTCTTCAACATTTCTTGGTATCCGTGACACAGGACTTGGACATTAAGTCTGATCTGAAAGACCTGTGACTTTCAATCCTAATAACAATCGCATGGTGAAGGAACAGTTAATGCCTTTTAGAATGTTTAAGTATGACATGGGACCTTCGGCTTGAGAAGGGAACGCTCTTCCAATAGACGATCGTAAATAGAAAATTGATTCATTTTTTACATTGTATCAAATGGAGAATGAGCACAAATAATATAAATATTACCCAAGTTATAGTTTTACAAAAGGGGGACCAAAACCAATGCTCAAAACGATCGTTCGTGTGAATAAGGCTTCATCAGTTCAGATAGAATTTAAAATAGATCTATTTTCGGAAGAAAAAGTAGTATCATACAAAGCCAAATTATTAGATTTAAATGTGTTACCAAATTCGTCTAAGAGTACCCACTGTGAAAAAAATGAATACCATAGCTTTTTAGATGTGTAATCCGAGCGAAATATTACTTTTGTATAAACTAATCGGCTGATACCGAAATACCAGGTACGGGGTTTATATATATATGTCGGGGACTCAAACGGTCCACTAGTAGTGGCAACGATCCAGTGGTTATAAATTATTAACATTAAAGTCCCAACAAATGCTTAAGACGATCGTTTCTGTCAATGAAACTTCATCGACTGAGCTCAAATTTAATATAGATATGCATTGTATTTATGAACAATAAATTTTCATTTTAGTGAGCATTAAAACACCCACAAGAGTGATTTTAAACACTTGTTCAATCAGACCACTCTGATGATTAAGGGATTTATTTCACAATAACGATTATCCAATGTCTTATGGACATTCCACCAGAGAATTTTTCTAATAATTGCACCCTTATGAACATTCCCTTGTTACTGCGCACACCTTAGTGTTGATATCAGTTTTGAAATAATTATAAGTAGCGATTAAATTTTTTTCTCTCTATATATTTCACATAAACCACTTTTTCATGTAACTATTACAGTCATTTCTTTATTATCTTCAATGTAATTTTCTGTATTAATCATTTATGTTTTTGAATTGTTGTTTCTCTTTTGTTAAGATTTTTTATTGTTTCGTTTCATAATTTTGATGAGATTTGAGATTATTTCTCTCTCTTTTTGGTGTGTAAAAAGAATATTGTGACATAAATACTTTAGTTGTAAATTCCACCACACCTGATGAAATTGTATTGACAGAAACAATTGTTTAGGACATTTCTTATCACCTCTATTTTGGGAAAATTATAACTTTGGTATTATTTTTACAACATTATTTACAATCTTTACACACCAATAGGTCGTTGTCACTTCTAATGGACCGTTTGAATCCCGATGTATACATGAACCCAATAACCCAATACCCCCGTATTTCGATATCAGCTTATCTTTTTCATATTAAAGTAATATCGAAAGGATATCACCGTTTAGCAACAAAAGCTGAGTTAGTAATCATTTAACGGAGGATGTACATACGCATTTAGGAATATTTTAGGTATACGATTTGGTTTTGGTACCATTTTCTTTTTCAGAATTCTATGTCTATTTGAAATAGGGATCAACTGATGTGGTCTTATTGACAGAAACGATTGTCTTAAGCATTACGTTTTGCTTTTTTCTCTTTGCATAACTTTTTGGTAACATTTTTTTCTGTTTGAATTGCTGAATCTTGAGAACAGGAATTTTAAACATCACGAGCAAATACACAATGAAACCGTAAGAGTTCATTGGTAGGATTTTTGTTTCAAGATTGCTTGGAAATTACTTTAATTAGAAGTTCCCAGGAGCCTGTATATCTCACCTGTACTTTACTGACCAACTAAAGTTTCAATTTGCAAAGCAGTTTCAGAAGTGTTTCCCATAGGATCCAAAGTTAAACTACGTCACCCGTTGGAAGCTTTTTTGGATGGGATGTGGACCTGCTGAACACATTTTTTACAAGGGACCAACCAAAAACTATTGTGACTAAGTTTGTCCCAACTGGCCTGGTCTTTCAGAGGTCAAGAAGATCTTTGAATGTGTTTCCCCATTGGATTCAGTAACCATGTTTTGCGCTGTCGAACACGTTTTTGGTGCATCGGAAAAATTCTTTAAAAAATAGTAGTTTTACAGGAGATGATCAAATCATGTTTCCCATAGGGTCCAATGTTAAACTATAGTATGTCCTGCATTGACAGCCATGTTTTCGGCAGATCGGAAACAAATTTAGCTATCTTAGTAAAGGGCCTTCCATATATCATTCCTACAAAGTTTAGTTCAATTTTCTCCAGTAGTTTCAGATAACATAATCAAAATATTTTTCCCATAGGTCCAAAGTTAAACTATGTGCTGCACTGGCGGTCATGTTTTTTATGGACCCGGGACAATTTTGGCAATTTTAGTAAAGGACCTTCCATGCATCATTCTTGTCATGTTTGGTTTAATTTGCTCCAGTAATTTCAGAAGAGTTAATCAAAATATGTTATTCCCCATAGGGTCCAATCCTTAACTATGTCCTGCGCTGGCGACCATGTTTTTAGCGGAACGGGACAAATTAAGGCAATCTTAGTAAAGAACCTTCCATACTTCATTCCTTTAAAGTTTGGTTTTACTGATCATATTTGCAATTTATACTTTCAATTTATATAGTAGCTTTATAGTTTTGGAGATAATAGCTAAAAACTATGAAAATCGCTATAAAGCTAATCAGTATATCAAATTCTTCCGAATTTTCTTTACACAAGTAGATCTTGTCCTGTTGATCATTTTTGACCAGTTAGTTTTGATGCATTTTGTATCATTTAAGAAAAAATAGCGGAAAAATTCAAAAATCATGTAAAATCATCATCTAAAAATTGGGTAATGAGACGCATCCGAAATTTTTACGGTAGATAGATCTTGTCCTGGTGATCATTTCTGGCTAATTAGTTTTGACGCTTTTTGTTTCGTTTTTTAGCTATTTGCCAAAAACTACAGTTTTACTCCTTTGTTCTATTTAAAGCTATGGGGCCATGTTGGATGGTTGACAAGCATACCGGATACAATTTTGTATCTTGACAACCGAAGGATGTATGTGACCAAGTTTGGTTACATATGGCATGGTGGTTTGAGAGGAGAAGATTTTTTTTAAAAGTTTACGCCGGACGGACGACGGACGCCAAGTGATGACAATAGCTCACCTGTCAGGTGAGCTAATAATGTATTGGAAAATATGGTCTTGTATGAAAAATAAAGAGAAAAATAAAATGTCACAAAACTGTATAACATGAATTTAGAAAACTGAAAAATAAAGTTTAAATAAAGAAAATATATGACCTTTTTTATATAAAGTTTAATATCGATCTATGTCTCCCATACCAGACCGGGAGACTGACATGAGGTCGAGAGTTTATGTGGAGTATGATATGAAAATGGTTGTCATATCATAAAGTTTTATCATATGCTAGAGGCAAAACAAACAAAGAATGAATTTCAAAATTTGATCGTCTTTTAAAATCAGAAATGAAAACAAAACACAAATAAATAGAAACATTTTGAATTAAAACAAGTGTTACGACCACATCAATATTTTAATAAAGCTTTTTGTTTTCTACAAAGGTCTAAGTATGATGGTAAATGGAATCAAATCAATGCAAGTCAATGTCTCAGACGGGTTCACAGTGCAATTGTCAAAACGACTGAAATACCGGAAGCTTTGTTCTATTGCGAGCAATACCGATAGAGTTAAAGCAATCCCTTGCTTCCTGATAAAAAACGCAAAACATATTCTATTTACTCTAATGTTTAATTTTCTCATTTCAGTCTTATTATGACATGAATTAATCATCAGTTAATTATCAATACTAACGTTAAAACGTCCAAATGAAAAACATTGGAATACAAATGATTCAGATCTACTGATTGTTCCAAACACGATATATACAGTGTATAGGAGAATTGATCATAATTCAATGAAATTGAATCATGAAACCACATAGTGATATAGATAGTAATATTGGGGATACGACAATACGACAATACAAAACAAAGTGTCAGACAACATAAGTAACGAGATATCGTATATCAATGTCATATGTATACATGATAGTAAAATGAAAAGCAATATGCTAAATATATATCGTGTAGTCAATAAATGAAATATATCTTATATCTTCATTTGTACCTGTAGCATTTGATTAGTGTGATATTCGCTCTTTGAAGTGTCTGTAGGTGTTTTAAATTGTCCTTATAAAGGATCCCGAGAATAATTTATATTTTTCTGTATTGGTAACAATATCATATTTCTCTTAATTGATTGATACGTTGAAGTAGGGTTAGTTGTATTTACCAAAATAATATTTCGATTTTTTCTACTTTTACTACTTGTTTACTCGATGTACAATAACAAAAAGGAGCTATACACAAGCATAAAAAATCTTACATTCCTATATAGCTTGTTAAATTAAGGTCAGTTCCAGGTGGTATTCATATAGAAACAGTAAGGTTGACATAATCAAGTACAATTGAAATATTCCAAACTGGGATTCTCAGGCAATTTACACAAAATATATAGATATTTAACAGTTTTTATGCAGGTGAATATCCCTTTTCCTTATTGTATATCAAAAGGGGGAAATTGGAGAAAAAACACAGCTAATGCCCCTTTAATGCTTTGATATCTTGATGGAGTCATTTTGTTTCGTTGTACCTCAGGATATTTCGACTAATACTGTTGACGTCTTCTAGGATTAGTAGAGCTCCTCATCTATGCCTTAGCCATTTTTGGCTGAGGACAATAAACTTTCCTTTTAAAAAATCAGTATATTGACGATAATCAGCGATGTTAAGTACGTTTCTGCTGGTCACACTCCTGACGGTAGTTAATAAAATATAAGAATAATGACAGTCTATATATGGCGGTCGGACTGTTAAAATATATTTTATCTATTTCTAGACTATTTCATATTTTGGTTGACTTAAGGTCTAATAAGTAACATTCATACTTCATTTAGATCAAAGGCAATTATGTAAACTAAGAATACTTCGATATGGAAAGAAGCGCGGTAATTTAACCCTTTTGTCCCCAAATACCTAAATGATATGTTCTTTTCTATTGTTTGGACCAGTTTATTGTGGTGTGTAGGGATGAACGGGTTAAAGGTTGTACCTGAAATGAAATTCGAGCAAGCTTCTCTGAGTGTCAGTATACATTTGATTATTGCATAAGCTAATATAACTCTCGTGAGAATTTATATACAAAAATAGAAAGTAGAAATTATACTGCAGCATGTTTCTTTTTACAAACATGAATGTCTGAACTTGAACGGCTATGCATTTAGTATCCATGACCTACGTGCTGTGTAATCAGACTGATATTTAAAATACAAGAGGATCGAAATGGATCCGAAATTGTCACGAAAAATCCAACAGATGACATTCTTACGCTCAATTTATTTATAAAATTACGGAGCGCTAGCTAGTGTAGGGTTTTAAAGTTCGGAATATCAAGGTGACTTTATTGTATCCTTTATCTTAATGTCCATATATCTTATCTTGAACCAAAATATATCTTTGAGAAGTATAATATAATGGCAACTTATTTTTGAAGTGACGTCAATCTTTAAAAAGTTGTTTTTAAATTTACAACAAATAGAAATAATTAAATAGAGAAAAGTTTGAAGAAATATGTTGAGAGAATATTTATAGAAATAGTTAAACATTGTGCATACGTGCCATGGTGTGACATACAAATGGAATATATAGCGATTGTCGTAATGACCCATATGCGCGTGCTTTAGTCTTGTAACCACTGCACTGGTCATTTAGAAGTCAACGTCTCGCTGATCAATTTTATGTTTAAATATGCTGATAACTTTGTGACTGAATCCCATTCAAGTACACTTTTATCGTACCTATACATGATTGGTTTCACATTTTTCTCTAAAATTGCAAATCTATAGGATTAGCAAAAAAACGAGTTTTCTTCTTTTTTCTTCTGTTGCTAATGACCTATTTTCGATTTTTAGGATTTTGGGGGCTTTGATAATTTCGATTTGTGTGTTATTCCCGGTTTCTTTAATCTTTTTATCATTGTTAATCATTTCTGAACTTCTGAATTTTTACATAATATGATGAAGTAGTCTACTTTTACATAAATAAGGATACAAAACGTTTCTATACGAGGCCATTAAAAGTAGAAATTCTCTGTTTATCACGTGTCTGTTTAATAGTCGTTATCACAGAAATAACTCGGCGGCACAGAGGACACGTGAAAAGTAAACAAAAAACAAATAACATGGTTTAAGTGACACGTAAACAATTCATAAGGATAAAACAAGAATGTTCTCTCCATTTACATATGTATCTAATCACCATGGAAATTGTATTTTGATATGTTAATAAATCTGAACAATTTTATCTCAATTATGTCATTTTAAATGACATCAGGGAAAATTCAAGTTGATACATGTGTGATATATGGGGGACTCTGATACGACCTCCTAAGCTAAAACGTTTTATATGGTTAATCAACTCTATAAACTGCATTGTATATAAATACTGTCAAATGAACAATACTGTAAAATGATATATTTTCAGTTTGCTATTTTCGTGGGCAACAAAAACAACGAAAATAAATCAATGTCAAAATCTTTTGTGTGATTGACAATAGGATATCAGCAACAATTAATGTCAACAAGTTCGTCTTAAATGGAAAACCACGGAAATCTAAACCCACGGAAATAAATCAGAATTTTACGGAATTTAAAGAATTTTGAATAAGGTTGGAATAACAAATGGGAGAAAATATATATATATATATACATGTATATATATATATATATATATATATATATATATATATATATATATATATTTAGAAATAAACTTTTGAAAACATCACATATACGTAAATTTGCTTTATTCCGTGAGCTACCATTATATTCTGTCTGATGAGCCGTAAGGCGAAAGCGCTCACGGAATAAAGCAAATTTACGTATATGTGATGTTTTCAAAAGTTTATTTCTAAATATTTTTACGCTGTACCAAAGAACTCTTACATTATATATATATATATATATATATATATATATATATATATATATATATATATATATATATATATATATATATATAAACACGTGACATGAGACACGTCAGGCATGTATTGACATATTTTATATCAATGTTTTATAAAACTAGCGCTAGTAATGAAATGACTATATGTCGTTAAACATACTTTATATGTGCATTATTCAGATGATACTATGAAAAGACACTATACTAACACTCTGTCTGAATTTTGTCTCTGTATATCAAAAATATTATTGAAATAAATATAATGTCAGGATGAAATTGATAGAAAGTATTTACCATAAGCAATAATAATGCTAAAGCTACCGGCACATGTGTCTAAATATTTATTAAACCCTCATTTTCTATGGAGATTATTTTGAAGAAAATAATCGAAATTGCATCAATATTATTTACATCATGAATATTTAATTCTTATTTCTCCAATGCCCAAGTATCATTACTCGAATTATATGCATTCGAATTTGTTTTATCACCTTTATTAATATTATTAGTATGATAAATCATATATTATCATTATTATTATTGTTATTATTATTATTATTATTTTTTATTATTATTATTATTATTATTATTATTAAAAAAAAATTATTATTATTATAATTATAACAATATCAATAACATTATGATAATGATAATAATATCAATATCAGTAATAATGGTAAAAATAAAAATGATAATATCTATTATTATTATTATTATTATTATTATTATTATTATTATTATTATTATATTAATATTATTATTATTATTTTTTATTATTATAATTTTTTTTTTATTATTATTATTATTATTATTGAGTTCCCAGTATTATTTATTCTTAATTATATAATGTTTTGAGCGGTTATTATATATATATATATATATATATATATATATATATATATATATATATATATATATATATATATATATATATATATATATATATATATATATATATTAAACATAACACCAAAGTTATAATGCTAACGACATATTCATCATTTCCAAGCTCTCATTTATTATTTATATATCAGTTTAACTGATGAAGTCTTATTGACACAAACGATTGTCTTGAGGATTCCTTTTAGCCTCTTTTGAAACAATATAATTTTGGTATTGTTAAAAACATACAATATATAACATAATGATAAGATAAGGAAAATACATTATCTTATAAAAATAAAAGATGAATGTATTTAAACTTACCATAGATTATTAAGTTATAGTTATGCAACAAAATACCAAATAACATTACTTTATCACCATTTTCAACGAATAATGTGCTAACAAAAAGAATATATAAAGCAATTTTCCTATTCAATTTATACATTTGATTTAAATTACAAACTAATGGACTATTGGTGTATTAGTAAAAGACGAAGTTAAGTTAATGCCTCTACCTCTCAAGTTAATGATAAATATATATAAATTGTTAAGTTGCGACATTTCGGAGAAAAAATTGTTTTCTATAATTCTAGAATTTTGCTGCAGCCCTCTACCTCTCAATTTAATTATACATATATATAATTTGTTTAGCTGCGACGTTTCAAATAAAAAAATGTTTTCTATAATTCTAGAATTTTGCTGCAGTCCTCTACCTCTCAATTTAATTATACATATTTAATTTGTTAAGCTGCGACGTTTCAAATAAAAAATTGTTTTCTATAATTCTAGAATTTTGCTGCATGCTTCTGCCTCTCAATTTAATGATAAATATATATAAGTTATGAAGTTGCGACATTTCGGATAAAAAATTGTTTTCTATAATTCTAGAATTTTGCTGCAGTCCTCTACCTCTCAATTTAATTATACATATTTAATTTGTTAAGCTGCGATGTTTCAAATAAAAAATTGTTTTCTATAATTCTAGAATTTTGCTGCATGCTTCTGCCTCTCAGTTTAATGATAAATATATATAAGTTATGAAGTTGCGACATTTCGGATAAAAAATTGTTTTCTATAATTCAAGAATTTTGCTGCATGCCTCTACCTCTCAATTAAATGATATATATATATATATATATATATATATATATATATATATATATATATATATATATATATATATATATATATATATATATATATGTACAGCGTATGTGTTTTCCTTTTCGAAAGAGATCTGTTTGTAGTCTGTTTTGTTAGTATTATTATAGACATAATACCAAAGTATCAATGCGTTATTATGATCTATCTACGTAAAGAATATCTTGTGTAGGACGTGTTAACAATGGCTTAATGATAGGTTTACTAATATATGTTTTATTTTAGCTCTATCGGTTTCGAAAGTCCGTTCATACTTAAAGCTGTCATCTCAACTTTTAGACAAATTTGATTAAATAAAAAAAATATATAAAGATTTACTTTTTGAAACATCCCTACTGTTTTACTTCCATGGGTAGCCATATTTGTTCAGTCAAGCCCTCACAACCGAAATTAAAGGCGAGTTTGCCAAATCAGTCGTCATTGTTTAACTACAGTCGCATAGAACAAACGTGTGAAGTAATGAAGTTTGAGTATAACTCACCTGCATGTCGAAAATAAATATTGATATCAACAAAGTTCACTGGACATTTTGCTAATAAACAGTTCATAAGCATGTAATTAATCCGTTTAAACAAGAGATTATCAAACATAATTCTAAATTTCCCATGAGAAAATCGTAGAATTATAAACAAACGGGAGCTTAGACCACCTGTTATAATATGAATGACCACACTTCCAAAATAACGAATCAAGGACAATTCAGCCCATGGTCAACTCGGAAATATATATTCGAACATTCGACTCGTTTTACAGGACCACTCGCATCCATTTCGAATAATTTGATAGCAGTATTTCACAGCTATGTCTCTTATAACGTTTATTTGATGTTATCTTTGTAAAAATATGAGAAGTAGTACCTTGTCTTTGGTCAAGTGTTGCACGACCCGACTGCTCAGATTACCGAATTTACCAGAATGTGTGACGCTATGTAAACAACAATACGAAAAGGTGCAGATAACTGGTAGGATTTTATTTATTTTTACGTTCAACGTGAATGTTATTTTACGGATACTTAAATAATGAATTTAAAACTAATTATGAAATATATTTATTACGTATCTTTATTGAAGTCGTTGATGTAAAATTTAATGCGGAATGTTTTTGATTTGAGTACAGTGTATGTTTTGATTACATGTCATCTGTCCATTATTTCGCGTTGGAAGTACAGGTGTCGTTCTGCAGACTCGCCTTTTATAGCGAATTTCTATTGAAAACATTTAACAAAAATGTCTGCCTGTGGAATAATAAATCGGGGGTGTTTCAAAAGCATTATATATAATTTTTTCGAATTCAAAACTTGTTTAAAAGTTATGATGACAGCTTTAAGGTAATGAAGTCGAAATTCAATACCTGGTAAGGTACTATAATAAGTGTTATTTTTTTATAGATACTTATGTCCAAATGTACAGGTATAAGGTTTTTAGGGACCAAATATCAAAGGAAAAATTAATCTTGCACTTTGTTATTTTGGATTTATGCTTGTCAAAACACTAATCTTTGAGTTAATCTTGATCACATAAAATGTTAAACAATAGTTGTTGTAACTGTTTGATGATTCCGGTACAATAATCAACCAAAAATATTTTATTGATATTAATTTAAAACATTCTTTGAAAGAAAACTTATTTTTACGATATTGTGATGAAATTTACCCTTTTTCTGGAATTTGCCGAGATTGCAACGAAAATATCTGAATTTAACAATATCATTTATGTAAATTAAATGAATAACTTAATTGATTTAAATTTTATTCTTTGCAAACTTTTGTTGACTAAACTATTTCTCTATCAGAGCAGCAACACGAATTACATTTAAAAAAAGATCAGACTGAAATTTTGAAACAATCCTTCCAAAACAACAAACACACTCTGTGTGTGTGAGTGTGTGTGTGTGAGTGTGTGTGTGTGTGTGTGTGTGTGTGTGTGTGTGTGTGTGTGTGTGTGTGTGTGTGTGTGTGTGTGTGTGTGTGTGTGTGTGTGTGTATGTGTGTGCGTGCGTGCGTGCGTGTAAGTAAGTAAGTAAGTATAAGTAAGTACGTAAGTATAAGTAAGTTAGTAAGTAAATATCTCTAATGTCACATGCAATTGAAAATTTGAAAATTGAAAGTTCAAAATCACCGCTAAGACGTCATTGTAATGAATGCATTTTCAAAGAAAATCTGTTTCTTGCCACGGATCTTCGGTGTTTCAAGCACATTGGGTCTTTATGATGTCTTTATCATCAGCTTGATATCAATGGATGAGTTTCAAATTGCAAATACGTTTCAACCCAACCTTGCATTACCTGACTATCCTGATTTTGAAATGAGATTACTTTATGACTAACCAAACACAACGACAAAATTATATCGCATAATATTAAAATCACTAAAATGAATGTTACATTAAGTGTTGACATGTGGTGTAAATGAAAGTTGAACTTGTTCCTATCTGTATTCCCCACTGTAAAATAAAACCTTAATATCAAAAAGCATGAGGAAAGATATACATGTATCTAGATATGGACAACCTTCTATCGTGTAAGTCATTGAAATAAGATTTTTTGTTAGTACACATTAGCTGTTTTTTTTTCAAAAATTTTTCTTTTCATTTTTACCTCTTAGATTGATATAAAATAACAAAACAGAGATATACACTGGACTGACCTAATTTTCATAAATTATCTAGGAATATAAAAATTTGTAAGCCTCTGTATATCTCTTATTTGTTACTGTACATCGAGTACAAGTAGTAAAAAGTAGAAAAAAATCGAAAAAATATTTTTGGTAAACATAGCTACCGCCCCTTTAAATGAATGGTGCATTAATTCAAAACTATTTTGAATCATTTGACTGTGAATCAACAGCATTTTAAGAATTTTCAACAACAATATGAAACGTAGTTCATTATGTAATTTCCTGCGACTAGGCGAATATCCGTTTTTTCTGTTTGTTTCTTTGTTACTCGACTTGAATGACTGAAGGTACCTTTATATAGACAAAGTTATTTAACGATTGAATGGCTGTGTCGGTATTGTCAATATTGATGCCGTTTGTGTGCAGGCATGAATATGTCTCTCAAACGGCATCCATATTGGCAATAAATACACTCCGACAAGCCTTCAATCTTTAAAGGTAGTATATATATATATATATATATATATATATATATATATATATATATATATATATATATAATATATATATATATATATATATATATATATATATATATATATATATGAAAAACAAACAGAAAAGAGATTATTACAATCTAACACCATTTTGACGGACGTATTGATGGTGTATTCTCAACAGAAGTCAAACCAGAAATGTTTGTCATGACAATGCATGCAGAACACGAATAAATTCGTATACTGTGTCATGGCGTCGACTGCATCCATCTTTTATCACAAACAGACGACAAAAATAATTTTATGTGGTTCCGGCACTCCCTGAATGGTCTTGTCTCATCTTGCAAAACACTTTCTCCAACATGTAAATTGGCGGACAAATCGGTCTCAAGAGTGAGAATACGTCTTTGTTTTACGTCATATGAGAACCCTCGATTATATTAGCAATGAATCAATGGGAAGCTACTGCAGAACATGTAAATATAAATCAAAAGTCATCAATAAATCGAAACAGAGAATGTTCCTTACTAGAAAACGGACAACTATTCTTACAAACACAAAGGCCGGAAATGTGTTAACCATTATTAAAAAACAGACCAGGTGTCATGAAATTCGAAAATTTGTTAATCTTCATCATTAATCTTGCATATAAAAATTGAAGAAAATTATTATGTTTTTAGGAAATTAAAATTAAAGTGTTCGACTGCAGGACGACGAACGACAAAATGACGCCCAATAGTACTTAATTTGGTGGTCTAAAATGGTTACATTGACACATTTCAATTATCTTCATTTCTCTCATTGTGAATATTACATCATTGTTATATATATTATATTACATTTGAGTTTTTAACTAAATCCTCACTTCATCTGCAAACCACTAATAAACAACCAAGTCACCATATCGTTCACATGAATATACAAACATATCTTTTCATTGTTTTGCACCACGATAACAATTGCGGTGAATAGCCAAGTTTATTCATCGAGACGCAAGTTTCACCTCTGCAAAGAATGATCTAAAGTTCTCTATACTTCATATCACATAATACATCAGGTAAAATGATGAGCTCGATTCTTAACAGGCGCATACTTACGATTCATCCGTGCAGATTTATAAAGATAAAAATCACTAAAACAATTCAATGAGTGTTGAGGTATTTGATATATAGAGTTGTACCAAGAATATTTATGGAAAATCCTTATAATAATGTATGAATCACCGAAGACGGAATTACTGATGCTTCATGTGTACCGAATTTTATGACAACCAGTTTGTCAATTATTCTTTTAACTTTTAATGTTTGTGTAAAGAGTCAAAATCTTAATGATGAATGGCAAGCAAAATCCTGTTTCTTTAAATTTAGACAACATACAAGGACTCTCATTCATTTGCGTTTGTAAGAATAATGTTACAAATGTTCGGACAAATTGACATCCTATTTTTGTCCTGTATTATTCCCTATAAATGTGTTGTTACTGCAGCCACTTGGGTTCTTTTTATTTATTTAGTGGGAGGGATTATTTTTTTCTGTCATGTTGTAAACAGCCCTTTTATAGTATATATTCTATAGTTTATTTTGGGGAGAGTAATGTGTATCCAATGAATTAAATCATTACCATTGTTTTTGTGACTCACTTAATCACTACATTTATATGAAAATTTTAAGAAGTAAATGCTATCATTATAAATTTAGTGAAAAAGGTTTTTATGAAATTCTGCTGATAACCCTTCACTTCCAGGATTTATATTTGTTTTCTCTTTCTTAACCGCGTGGGTATACCCATCAACTTAGCTTTCTATCACATTCATCTCTTTCCGTATCCGGTAACTTATTATCGGTTTTACAATCATTTATGCACTGTACTTTATCCTTCTTTTTTATTCTTATTCGTAAATGTAAAAGGACGAGTAAAAGTTATTTATCTTTTCGTAAATATCTATTGCCATATTCTACCCTTTTGTAATTTCGAGTTCTAATGTCGTTGCTTCTCCAAAGTTCAGATATTTAGTATTCCACTCGCCACTGTCAACCAATTAATATTAAATCTAGTTTGTGCACTTTTTACATCATGGTATATACATGAAAAGTAAAGATTCGAAAGTGGTATTTCTTTGGCAGCTCCTAAAGTCAATACATTGTAAAAAGTAAAGACACCGAAGTGTTAACCTTCAGAGCTCCAGAATACACTATACAAATACATAAAAAGTAAAGACACCAAAGTGTTAACCGTTCAGAGCTCCAGAATTTACCATACAAATATATAAAAGTAAAGACACCAAAGTGTTAACCGTTCAGAGCTCCAGAATACACTATACAAATACATAAAAAGTAAAAAACACAAAAGTGTTAACCGTTCAGAGCTCCAGAATATACCAAACAAATATATAAAAGTAAAGATACCAAAGTGTTTTAAAGCTCCTTCAAATATATAAAAGAAAAGACACCCCAGAGCTCCTGAATATACCATACAAAGATACCTAAAAAGAAAAATACACATAAATACAAAATGTAGCTGACACACAAATACAGAGCTCCTGAGCTATACCATACAAATATATAAAAGTAAAAATACCAAAGTGAATATACCAAACGTTCAAAGTGTTAAGCTCCAAAATACACTAGTGTTATAAATCCAGAATATACCATATAAATATATAAAAGTAAATAAAAAGTGTTAAAGACACCAAAGTGTTGACCATTAACCGTTCAGAGCTCCACAAATACATACTATACAAAACCGTTACATAAAAAGTAAAGGACACCGAGCTCCAGTGTTTACCAAAGTGTTGACCATTCAGAGATCCAGAATATACCATACAAATATATAAAAGTATACCAAAGTGTTACCAGAGTGTTAACCATTAAAGACAGAGCTCCAGAGCTCCTGAATTTATACCATACAAATATATAAAAGTAAAGGTGCCTAAAAGTGTTAACACTATTTAAATTCAGTGTTAACAGAGCTCCAGAATACACTATACAAATACATAAAAAAGTAAAGGTACCAAAGTGTTGACCATTCAGAGATCCAGAATATACCATACAAATATATAAAAGTAAAGATAAAAGTGTTAAAAATATACCAAACAAATATATAAAAGTAAAGATACCAAAGTGTTAACCGTTCAGAGCTCCAGAATACACTATACAAATACATAAAAAGTAAATACACCAAAGTGTTGACCATTCAGAGATCCAGAATATACCATACAAATATATAAAAGTAAAGACCAAATACGTTCAAAGTACATAAAAACTAAAGGTACCGTTCAGAGCTCCAGAATATACCATACAAATATATAAAAGTAAAGATACCAAAGTGTTAACCGTTCAGGCCTCCAGAATATACCAAACAAATATATAAAAGTAAAGGTACCAAAGTGTTAACCGTTCACAGCTCCAGAATACACTATACAAATACATAAAAAGTAAAGACACCAAAGTGACCATTGACCATACCATCAGAGACCTAAGTGTTAAACGTTCATACTCCATACAAATATATAAAAGTAAAGATACCAAAGTGTTAACCATTCAGAGCTCCAGAATATACCATACACTATACAAATACATACCAAAACAAAATATAAAAGTAAAGGTACCAAAGTGTAACCGTTGAGCTCCAGAATACACTATTCAGAGGATCCAGAGATCCAGAATATACCATACAAATATATAAAAGTAAAAGTAAAGATACTATACAAATACAAAATGTTAAATAACCGTTCAGAGCAGAATATACCCAGTAAAGATACACTAGCTCCACAAATATACATACCAAAAAGCCTAAATATACCAAACAAATATATAAAAGTAAAGGTACCAAAGTGTTCACAGCTGACTATACATATCAGACACCAAAGTGATCCAGAATATACCATACAAATATATAAAAGTAAAGATACCAAAGTGTTAACCGTTCAGAGCTCCAGAATACACTATACCATACAAATATATAAAAGTAAAGATACCAAAGTGTTAACCGTTCAGAGCTCCAGATCCATAAAAAGAATATACCAAACAAATATATAAAAGTAAAGGTACCAAAGTGTTAACCGTTCAGGCCTCCAGAATATACCAAACAAATACATAAAAAGTTACACCGTTCAGAGCTCCTGCTCCCAAATACGTTCAGAGCTATACACTATACAAATACATAAAAAGTAAATACACCAAAGTGTTAACCGTACCATACAAATATATAAAAGTAGCTACCCAGAATACAGGCCTCCAGAATATACCAAACAAATATATAAAAGTAAAGGTACCAAATCCAGAATACACTATACAAATACATAAAAAGTAAAGACACCAAATTCAGAGATCCAGAATATATACCATACAACCGTTCAGTGTTGAGTGTTGACCATTCAGAGCTCCTGAATATACCATACAAATATATAAAAGTAAAGATACCTAAGTGTTAAACGTTAGCTAGAATACCATAAAGGTACAAATATATAAAGAAAAGACCATTAAGCTCCAGATACCATACCAAAGTGTTCAGAGCTCCGTTCAAATATATAAAAGTAAAGGTACCAGCTCTCCAGAATACACAATATACAAATACATAAAAAAAGTAAGAGACCATACACCAAAGTGTTTCAGAGCTCCATTCACTATACAAATACATAAAAAGTAAATACACCAAAGTGTTGACCATTCAGAGATCCAGAATATACCATACAAAATAGTATAAAAGTGTAAAAGATACCATACAAATATAAGTGTTAAGTGTTAATCCGTTCAGAGCTCCAGGAATGTTAACCGTTCACCAAACTATACAAATATAGTAAAAGTAAAGATATACCATACAAATATATAAAAGTAAAGTGTTTACCGTATCAGGGCAAAGTGTTGACCATCAGAGATCCAAAATATATCAGAGCTCCAGAATACATATATAATCAAAGTACTGAAAGAATATACCATACTGATACGAGTTGATGGCAATCATACAAATATAAGATTTAATGAGGTCCAGAATATACCAAACAAAATATAAAAAATCAGTGTATACTGACTATACTTTTAAAGACACCAAAGTGTTAATTCGGTAGAAATTGGGTTTTACAAAAAAGTCCAGAATCTATAAAAAGTCGCTTCAGACCACAAATATATAAAAGGCAAAGCTAACGTTCAGTACTGATATACCAAACAAATATTAAATTTACCAATTATGCAACAAACTATCAAATACTGAATCAGCGATACGATGATGGCAATTAAGATTTAAAATCTTGCGTATATAATACATTCGGTAAAATTGGGTTTTTATCATCGCTTATTAAAGTTCTATGCTATATAGACAGCGGTTGTATTATATAAACCTTCGATATTAAAGTTCTATGCGACAGAAGCCTTAAATCTCTAGGTCCATATGTGTCAAAGACTGCCGCGAGATTCTCATCAGTTAAGATCACGTGGATGAGGAACGACGCATCTTCTATGTCCATCTTCACAGACAGATCTTACCAATACACAGTAAGGGAAAATTGACCAAAACCCATTTGTATATTAATCGTGCGCAAGATTTGTTAACAGTCCAGTCTATCGCTTTTAATGTTAATTCTATCACAAGAGTATAATGGTAAAAAAATAATTAAAAAGTAACATTCTAAAGCAAATTTATAATATCTTAAAATTCATAAAGGACGCCGAACTGACCTTTAATATCATATACATGTATTTCAACAAGTCTTGTAGACCTATATTTTTTCAGCGAATAGTTACTATATCTTAGTCATTTTAAAAAGTAAAAATATACGAATAAAAGTATGATTTGGAAATTTCAATCTTGAAGTTGAGTTTATGTTGCTGAAATGCACATACATGTGTAATATAAGGTGTTATTAACCCATACTGCAAAATGTGCTTTGACTTGTTCCCAATAAACAACCTAGCATAACATAATAGTGTTGATGTTCCATCAACTCGTAAAAAGTAAAGAAACCAAAGTGTTAACCATTTGGAAGTCCAGAGGTCAATATACAAATACATTGAAAGTAAATATACCAAAGTGTTAACATTCCTGCGCTCCAGCATACACTGTACAAATTAAAACAAATAAAAAGGAAAGATGCCAGAAATTCCAGCGGTCAATAGACAAATACATTAAACGTGAAGGAAAATATATCATACCAATATATTAAAGTAAAGACCCCAAAGTGTTAACCTTCAGAGGTCCAGAATACACTATACAAATACATAAAAAGTAAAGATACCAAAGTGTTAACTTCCTGAGTTGCAGCATACACTATACATACATCAAAAGCAAATGTATCAAAGTGTTAACATTCTTGAGCTCCAGAATACACTATAAAAATACCTAAAAACTATGGATACCAAACTGTTAACCGTTCGCAGCTCAAAATGCCAATCAATATTATAAACATAATACCAAAGTGATGATGCTCAAGGCGATCATTTCTATCAATTACACTTCATCAGCTGAGCTATAATTAAAAAATAAAGATACATATTTTCTTAAGAGTAAATGGTATGATACAAGTTCAAATAATAAATCTAAATGTATAGCCAAATCCGTCTAGGGGTAACCACTGTAAAAAGATTACTATCTTAACTTTTTATAATTTAAACGATATTATAAGTGCGAAATATTACTTTAGTATAAGATTTCCACCTGTACCAAAATACCAGGTACTAGGTTTATGTAATAAACAAATACTTGTTTATAAAACGTAAAAGTACAAAAGTGTTAACGATAGGTAGCTGAAAAAAATCAATATACAAATATATTGAAAATTGGACAACCACAGACATCTGAAATAAATATTTAATTTTGGTTTGATATTTCATATCATATATATCATTGCATATCAAAAATTAATAAAGTCGGCTTCATTCCAAGATTCACTTTTCCGGGTAAATTGTGTGTTACATTGTCTCCATATAACAAGTTTATCATTTGTAATAAATTGAGACAAACAATTGGTTTTTTTTTCAATATTTTGAATATATTATAAACATATTAACAATTAATTACATATTTTACAAAGTGCACTATATATATATATATATATATATATATATATATATATATATATATATATATATTAAAAAAATACTTGTACTTTGAATATCCAGAAAAGTGCAAATAATAACTCAAGTTTACTTTAATTTCATCACTTTGAGATATTTTGATATTTGATATATTGTCATTCATTAAACTGGAGAACTGCTATATTCTCAGTCACTAAGCTATTTTCTGTTATCCAGTTTTTGTTGTTGTTGTAGTTGTTGTTGTTGTTTATTTTGTTCACATGGTTACATTATTTTCTGCATTGTTTTGTTGGTGGTGTTGCAGTCTATGTAACAGATACCTATGACATGTAACCTACTTTATTTTTCCATTGTCTGGTGAATACGGGTGTCAAACCGTCACGTAATGCTTTATAGATATTTTGTATGACTCGAATGACTCTGTTTCTAGAAAATACAGAAGAATAATTCGTATCTGACGACTATATGGTGCACCAGTCTTACTTAACCGGATTCATTTTTCTTGGCAGCAACTTAGTTAAGAATACACGGAGATGACATCTGCAATATAATAATAAATAAAATAATATAATAATAAAATATAAAAGTGAAATTTAGTCAAAAATTGTGACGTGTTTACAGAAAAATACTGAGAAAACCAGCAGTAGTGATCAAGATAGATGGAGACATAAACTGAATCATAATGGAGGCATAAGTTTGTTTATTTCTTATAGAATGATTATAATATGTATTAAATGAATGCCACATAGATAACGTTTTCACACTAAATTTCTGATAATCAAACTTAGTAGACATTTTTGGATATGAATAATTTCTAACATTATTGAT